>JAODUO010000236.1:142500-150000 GCA_025642075.2 Ridgeia piscesae | reverse complement strand
CTGCAGTCTTAACTAAATAACTGACATTGCTGATATAGGCATCATAATAATAAAACAAATTAAGCCTACAAATGCAACTCTGCTGTAACTTATGTAACTTATTTGACTTCACAATACACACACAATTTACATTAAATTATGACCGATGTAAGAATGTATGTGGAAGAAACAATAGTATTGTCTAGTAAGCATGTCACCCATCCAAGGACTAGCCACACTTCCAGGGAGATATCGGACAAACCTACTCGGTACGCCAGGGATTTCATCCCAACGGAAAACGTCACTGCATTGAACCACCGCGTCACAATGAATTATGATTAAGTCGACGCTTTCGCACGGTCGATATCAAGAGCGCGCTCCGGAAATAATTGGCATAATAATACTCATTTGCAAACATGCTCGAAGTTAATTTGTAGAAAGTGTTTGAAGCGTTGGCGTTTGTGTCGACCAGCGGTGGAACGTCGGTAACGCGTATAGTGCTGCCACTCGCGGACTACAGCGAGCTAAATAACACTTTAGTGAGACGCTTCGCGCGCAGCCACTTGAGTAGTATCAACACTCGCGGGCTGGGATTGGTGGTCGAAAACAACACCCATATATGTACATATCAGTTAATCATCCATACGTACATAACCAATATTGTCTTTAGAGAGGATGATCGCATGTTACTCTGAAATAGTTATTCGGAAGTGTATAAAAGTCAAATATTTGCAGAGTTGCAATGCGAGCAGAACGACGGACAGGGTCTCTATGTTGGTACTTGAGGGTTCACTGCAGCGTGAAAGTGTCAGAAAAGCTGAAGTTTAAGAAAAGGACAATGAACACAATTAAGAAATACAACTTCACTCTAGACTAAATAGACGTGTGACTGGTTTAGGAGTGAACATTCACTAGAGTTTTGGGGCGTGCGACTGGAAGCATATTTTGCTGTATTAAAATAAAACTAGTCCAACATAATTGTGTCTTAAATACCAAACACCATTCGTAATAATTTTGTAATGTACATTCGTAATGTACACGTGTATGTTAAAGTTAATGGCGTTGGGTTTACTTGAAAAGGTGTACATTAGGTGTCGGAGATTACGTAATATCGACCATAAATTATTGTCTTGCTAAATTCTCGTAATGACGCACATGGCTTTGTCATTTGGCTTGTTAATCGCCGCGTGGCATCAACGTTAGCAAATGGGATGCGAGTGTGTGGAATTTAACTGCGGTATGTTGTTCTTTTTATCTTCCAGTCGCTCGCGAGAGCATCAAGACCACTGGTGGACGTTATAAGTCGACACGGCAGTGGCAGCATCCGATCGTTTGTGTTACTCCGCCAGCTGTCGACGATACCGGTGATTAGGCGCACCAGATCACCAGTGTCCCGTTATATGTTTGTCAAGCAGACCTAATTGGTGCTTGACAAATTGACACCAACAGTCATGAATAAATGTTAAAGGCTCATCGTCCACTTTTAATACGTAAATGTAATCGCACGCCTGCTCAAATGTGAAATTATAACGGCGCCCCTGCATTTGAGTACAGTATATTACCACGGTGTATAAAACTAATGTAATTATTACACAACTATACCATATGTGCACTTCTGCCCTGTTCACGGAATATAATGTTATTTCTGACAACGAACCAACCGTCCTGACATTTTCTTGTTAACATCCGTCGACTATTGTCTTCTCTGGGCATTGACCGTTCAAAGAAATCTACCTTCGATAATTACAGTCGCATCAATTTCTCATTAGATTCCCCATTGGTGGACTTATTCGCGAGGTACCGGACACTTCGTGGGTAAGGGTGGCTTCCGGTAACAACCACCAATTAACGACGTCTACGAGCGTTGCTGCGTGACAGTCCGCCCCCTTGCTCCGTCCCCATCATTCCCACCGCGCCCATAGCGATCAGCAGTTGTTCACGCGATATATATATATATATATATATATATATATATATATATATATATAATATATATATATATCATGATAAATGTATATAATATATATTTTTATATATATATATATTATGCTTATAATATATATATATATATTATATATATATATATATATATATATATTCACATCATCTCATCATATTTCTAAACATGCCTACATATTTTTAATAGTCTATTACTCCAAATGTGTTGTGTGTTGTAGCAATTTAGGCGCTGCATTTGTTTACTTTGACTGTGGTTTAAACAGTAAAACATCACTATTAAATTTTAGATCCAAATCAGCCTACACGATCGGTGTGTGTCTGATTATGTAGTACGATATAACCAGACGATTATCACCGCTCGCTTATATGGGTCTTAGGTGAAATATCAAGTCAAACGCGTTTGCCGATATTAAAAAAAAACATACTAACTGACATAGTAAAAATTCAAATACATTTGGTCAAGCGTCGATGCTAGGTTTTGAGTATGTAAAATATGAAATGTTGGTCTGGAAAAGCAATACGTGGGTAGAATTTTCCAGCGGCTGGAAAGTTTTATGTGCGTGTAGGATTGCTCAATTACACACATATGTAGCAATTCGGCAACTCATTTCATAAACTCCCAGGGTGCAGTGCGCAACACGACCTTCCGCCGAACTCCTAAAGGTCAACGGAAGTATGTTTGCAATCCTTTTGTTCGGGTTCCGGCCACTGGCGACTGTTGGACCAGTTCTCTTCTTTGACCTATACGCTCTGGTGTACGACGTTACGCCCACTCGCCCCGCTCCATGAAAACAGTTACGAGTGTAACACAGTGAACACACCACAATAGCATGATAGCTAGTTGGTTGTAAAACGGAAGCTTTAGTAGGTAGTCTACTAGGTACCTATCGCCATTACTCTAAGCATCCGTGACTTTGCAGTAGACTGCACACATATATAAAGTGCATAATTCCACTCATTAGCTGACGAATACTTGTTAATACACGACATCTTTTGATCCGTATAATATAAAATGGGTAACAACTTAGGATGTATCAATATGAATCATTACGTTTCCGCAGTAACTCGTTTCACCTGATATACATATCCCTTCAAATTTGCATACAACCTTGTTCCAAAACTAAGTCGTACCGAATGTAATTTTACCCAGACCAGTGGTAAGCTGGACTAAGCCTCCCCCAGTGAGGTGGTGCAGACTCGTAAGCTGGAGTCTTTCAGAACTCAACTTACAGCGTGCGAGCATTAACCTTTAAATAATCGTTTATTTAATTTATTGTTTTAGTATCATTTCATTTATATTCTTTTCCTTACATACGATTCGCCTAAGTTGAAATCCTCAATATGCTCAAATTATGTCGAAGCTTACATAGTAACTGGTAGAAGATGAAGGACATATTATAGTGAAATGCACGAGATTTTCGCTGCTACGTCATCATTGACGTCATCGTTTATTGCTCCCATAATGCTCTATACTCATCGAGTTCTCGAAAGCGGGTGAGGGTCAGAAAATGGAGATTAAATTTGAATGTATTTCCACCAATGCGCTTGGAAGTTATGACAACACTTTTTGTTCATTTTTCGGGTAATCTGCTTGTTACGTTATTCAGTGACACTTGCAAATTGTTAAATTTTGCATGGCCCAAACATTCTCTAAAATCGTCCCGATGTGTGAAGCAGCAAGATCAAATTACAAAGTAAAATGACAGTGTAAGCAAATAAATACCGCCAACCGAACATCATCAATATTTACTAGCCTTTAGCAACGTCAACAAGTGAGTCAACATCACGCTGCAACGATGGCAGCGACACGATCACACACTGTCGTCAACTTGTTGAGAATTTAAAGGTACACTCTTTGTTGCCGTGAGATCATTTTAGAAGTCACCCGGTTTTGCGCGGTGCAAACCATTCATAGACCTTTTCTAATTTAAGCCATGTTATATAACAACCGGCATGACGAGAATACAAAAAGTACACACACACGCACACACAAATGTTTCACTAATCAGATCCGCACACGACTTACTGGAAATATGTATGTGAACGACACTCATTCGCGATATGCTAAATGACTCGAGGAGGGTTTTTAACAAGTGTTTGCAATACACCCACACCTTCTACCAAGGGCTTTATTCTCCTTTACTACAAACTACTTTACTACTACTACTTCTATTATATCCACCAAAGTTCTGTATACAACTTGCCAAAGCTGTCACACTAAGTATATTAACATTAGACTTAGGTGCGCACACACTACCATTATGCAACGTCTGTTCCGTGAACCTTGACTGTGATGCCATGGCGACATGACACCGACATCAAAGGAATCGCCGCTGTTGGACGTCCACTAATAAAGTCTGGACACTAGTGATAGTGATGACAACGCAAACATCGCTAAATGCTCGGTACATATTGACACCTGAACGGCGAAGGAAGCGAGTCTGAGCCGGATTAGCGACTACCAATCTATTACAGGTGGCGTGACAAATTAACAATTATTGTTGTTTTTGTTTGTTGTTAAGCGTATTTTTACTGCATGTTTGACGAACGTCTGTAATATATAACTTCTCGTTGAGTTCTAATAAATGAATGAACGACCTCACGTTATTTTGCTCGAGAAAGCAACCAATTCCCCGTAAGGGTGTCGCCTGTATTTACAGTTCCGACAGTCAGCAGCATTATTAAGTGTATTATAAGATATCTGTTGATCTAGTATTACTACTTGAACTAAATTCAGTGATGTTGCTATTATCGGCTCTGCTCGACGAAAACAACACCTCATACAAGACAACACATTTACTGTTCGTCTTGCTGCAGGAATTAACTACGAAAATGGTACAAACGAATGTCAAGAGAGAACGAAATAACGAAGAGTAAATTGAGATGGGTATGGAGTATATCGAGGAAATCTGCAACAAACTGCGCACAGCAAGCAATCACATGGACACAGCAGAGAACAGAAGAAGAGGAAGGACAAGTAACGCCCGACAGAGAGACACTGGAAGAGAAAGAAAGCAGACTGGACAGACCCGGAGGGAATTCAAGAAGTTGGTTCAGGCAGATTAGAATGGTCGGTGGCCTTTGCTCCCAGTGAGCAAACTACCCTATGTAAGAAAATGTAACATTAAGTAAGTCCCTATATTACAGTAGTTTATAAAATAAATAAAAAAATACTTAGCTTTAAGAGAGGATATACCCAGTATGAAATCATACATAGTGTGAATGCCAATGCATTTCCAAAACAGTGGAGACAGTATTGGAGAGCGTGACAGACTTTGAAGAAAGGTCGAACGACACCTACCTGTGGTAACTAGTAGACTTGACATTGTCGTATTGCGGTCGTGCGCCTTGACTAGGATTGGCGGCAGGGGGTGTGATGTTTGTTCCAGCGGCAGCTGGCGTTGTCTCCCACGTCATCGGGGAAGAACCCAGCATGGCGGCGTTATCTTGATAGGGAGCGACTTTCGGCGGCGAGTAGCTGTCCGTTTGGTGGCCGCAGTTTCCGCACTGTCTCGGGGCCATATCCGCCTGTCTCGTGCCCGCCCCGGGGTTCTCCTTGTGGCGTGGTTTCTTGTTCTGGTGCCATGGTTGGTTGGCAGCATCGTAGGGCCGCGGCGGACCTCCGTACTGCTGCGAGGTGATGTCATACGGCCGGTAGCCGTTGTCGGCGTAACCTTTCGCCGGCGCCGGCGGCAGGCGAGGGGCCGTGTCGTACGGCCGAAAGAAACTACTGCAGATGATCTCTGGAAGTTTGGCGTAAGCGTAGTGCTTCCCTACGAGCAACGGGGGTCGTTTCTTGCGATACGGCGGTTGATGCATGCTCGCCGGCGCTCTCATTCATTCATCCGTGCGCGTCTAGCGTCCACGCGCCGTTTCGCGCGAGACGCTCGCGAGCGTGCAAATGTCGTCTGCTCGCCGCATCACTGCCAGAAAAGGGCGCGTCGTGTCGCGGCGCGCGCTGACCGCTTCGGCGACGGGAGAACGACAACGACAACACCAGACAAAGACAGTGTTTGCGACGATGGCAACGGCGGACACTGTGGCCGGTGATTCACGGGCACGTTTGCATCCAGTCGCCGCTATAAATATGTCGCCGGGGCTTTCTCGCGTCTTTTCGTGTTATCGCGTCACCTCTGCGACGTTATTGTCGTCGTTTCTGTTACTAGCAATAATTGCATCACCGGTGGTGGATAGAATCAGGGAAATCTGGCGGGTGGAACCAAGTCACTGGAGTCTGATGAAGTCACTGAAAACAACAAGCGCAATAGTGACCTACCCGTGCGTGTTTATGTCGGGGGCGTCGTTTCCACAACGAACGAATTTGCTAGTTGTTATTTTACGGAGAGACGTCCGGAGCAGGCGCCAGCGAAATTTAATTAACATCAACATTTATATACAGCAACGTAACAGTGAAAAGAAATTAGCTTGTTGATATTCCCCACACATAATGTATTGGTATTCACGCAGTTCGCCCTATATAGGCGTGGGCATAATATTGGTGCCTGCCTGGGCTGACCCGGGGGACGGATCGTAGAACTCTGTCTCAAATGCTAGGGCGCAGAGGTTAAAGCAAGAGTTGATTGCATGATAACTTTTGTTAGAATTTTAACGTGAGCAACTTAGATCACCATAGGTTAAAATGCACGATTTAGCGAAGTCAACATGATTAAATATGCATTTTCTGCATCAATAATATATTCGATTAGTTGTGCGCAAACGTGTCTACCTTTTTGCGTGTTTGTGCGTTGCGGCCAAAACCTGAATGAACTGTCGAGAAATAACGATAAAATCACACCAAACGCATAAACCATAACAAACGTTAAATACGGCTGGAGATTGTTTGAAATAAGCAACCGACTATTTGATCTAGAACCGCTGTCTTGCAATAGACCACAAAAATAAAACGTCCAGTAAATGCATCTCATCGATTATAATACAGCAATATCAAACATGATTAATGACAAAACTGTCGAAAAGAAATGTTAAAGTTAGCCAAAAGGGCTATGGAAAGAATGTTTATTGAGAATGGTAGACTTGTCTGGCGGATTAATATATTCTGCTAGTAAATAACAAAGGGCATGTCTAAGGCGCGCGTCGATTGGGTGTGTGTGTGTGTTGTGTGTGTGTGTGTGTGTGTGTGTGTGTGTGTGTGTGTGTGTGTGTGTGTGTGAGTGAGTGAGTGAGTGCGTGCGTGGTGTGCGTGCGTGCGTATGCGTATTGGTTGTGTGTGGGTACGTGTGCGATAACAACATCACGTATATATATATATATATATATATATATATATATATATATATATATATATATATATATATATATATATATATATATATATATATATATATATATATATATATATATATATATATATATATAATACTACTATATACTTCATCAACACACAACACACACACAACACACACACACACAACACACACACACACACATATATATATATATATATATATATATATATATATATGTGTGTGTGTGTGTGTGTGTGTGTGTGTGTGTGTGTGTGTGTGTGTGTGTGTGTGTGTGTGTGTGTGTGTGTGTGTGTGT
>JAODUO010000236.1:135000-137500 GCA_025642075.2 Ridgeia piscesae | reverse complement strand
TTGCCAAACGCTGAAACAGTTCTATGGACTTTTGGTGATCCTAGGGAATAAAAACCGAGGTGTGTGTGTGTGTGTGTGTGTGTGTGTGTGTGTGTGTGTGTGTGCGTGTGTGTGTGTGTGCGTGCGTGCGTGCGTGGTGCGTGCGTGCGTGCGTGCGGGTGCGGGTGCGTGCGGGTGCGGGTGCGGGTGCGGGTGCGGGTGCGGTGTGGGTGCGGGTGCGGGTGGGTGTGGGTGTGGGTGTGTACGATCTTACATTTACTTTAAGCTGACCACGAAACGATAAACCAACTAAATAGGACGTGGCCTGTGTTTATTTTGCATTATTTATTTTCTTCACATTCTCCACTCTCCTCTTTCTTGTCGTTAACACATTGGGCGCGCCTGTGACACACACGTGCACAGGGTATCATCATCTCCCTCGAGGATCTAATCACTCGAGTTCAGGAAATTGTCATATAACATTTACGATCCCTGCCGTTGCACGACATGTGATATGCAATCCTTGTGTTGCTAACAAAACGGCTCATTATCACACAATGCCATTCCACATCTGCCAACACACCTGAGTATTGGTGACATGTACAGACATAGCAGCCGCGACAGTAATGATCTTGTCACGTTAGGACTGCATGAAACCGCAAACCATACATATAAAGGCGGCGCCATTAACAATCATGTAACATTGAATAAGGATAACAAGTGGAGGGTCGAGTGAATGGCCTGATGACACGACGGCACTCACAAGCACGCTCTACAGCCCGGGCAATAGAAATCCAGCTCAGATGCGCTAGCAAGGTCAACATTTCATTAAAACATTAAATAAGTAAGTTAACAATACGCGTAAAATATACTACTAAATTCGTTTGTAAATTAAATATATGTACATACACAGATTAAGCAGACACGTTAGACTAAAAAACCTTAAGATAGTAACTAAGATGAAACGTCAAATCCATATAGGTGTTACTTCTATAGCACAGCACGGGTTGTTCGAAGGATCTGTGCGATTTCAGAGTTAAAATATTGCCACACGTTGGCGCCTGAGACGATGAGAAATAGGACGTTTGACAAAGAGGGTGGTGCCAGTAACACTCAAGTTGTGTGGGAGGATGCTTATATAAGTAAAGTGTAGAAGGAGTTGAAGACTGTTGATAGAGAACACAGTGAGAGAAAAGTTAGGAAAGAAAAGACAAAGAAACAGGCAATGGTAACCATGGCCAGCCTCATCCCCGACGACAGGGATGTCGAGACGAGAACAATGACATACGCAGCCACCATGTAAGATGATTACCAAAATAACGACGATGAGGCAGGGGTGAGACTGGTCATGGTTACCATTGTCTTTTCTTCGTGTTTTCTTTCCTAACCTTTCTCTCACTACATTCTCTATCAACAATGTTCAACTCCTTCTATATATTTGCGTATATAAGCACCCTACCACACAACCTCAGTGCCACTAGCAAGACATCAAGCGCCCTTTTCTAGTGTTTAATTCCGCGAAATAATTACCGAAACAAACGTGTTAGGAATATTTATAATAACGAATGTACATACGATGGGAGGTAGTAGAGGGGAGGAAGGAAGAAGGGAGGGAATGATGGAAGGATAGAAGGCGGGAAGGAGGAAAGACGGAAAGGAGGAAAGGGAAGGGTGAGATAGGGACGAGAGAATAAGGGAGGGAAGGAAAAGGTGAGCGAGGGAGGGAGAAAGGCATGGAGGCAGGAAGTAAGGAGGAGAGAGAAGAGGGAGGGAAGCAAGGAGGGAGGGAGGCAAAGGGTACAGAGGCAGAGCGGGAGATACTGATGTGCGGAGATAATGATGCAATAATAATAAGGGCGGGTGGGAGAGCATGGAGACTGGAGGAAGGGTAGACGTGTGGGATGTAATGATGAGAGTAGGGAGAGACAGAGGGCATGTGGGAGGGAGGAAGGTAGGGGAGCTGATCGTAGGATGGAATGGCGTGAGCAAACCACATTCGGGCAGCTAACGACGAATTCACCCCAACTGAAGTCCCGAGTACTCCCATCACCGCTGCTGAGGAACCTTCAACTGACAAGGGAACGTACGACATCACTGTCGTTGCTTACAACAACACACTTGTCACAGCAGACAAAGAGGCTCATTTCATTGAGAAGGTCAATTTGCTTCTAAGCCTTCTGACCCGCAACACAAAATCATGAACATGCAACATAAGGCGGTTGGAAATTCCTGCGTGTAACAAATTTACAAAGTCACAAAAGAAAATGAAATGATGTATCCACGACATTAAAGAGTTCGAACGAATGCCGAAATCCGTCCCTGAATATTTACTGATCGCTTGCACCAAAAGGCGCTTAGGCGCACCGTGTGGTGAAATTCCCACCAGGTCATTCGCAGGGCCCGTGACAAATCGCAAACTTCCGGCCGGATATTTCTGCGCGCGACGCTGCGCAGTAACCATGGAGCCGCGGGCGGGTGTTTTGGAATGCGAGAGCAAAGACAGTACGTGTTGCTTTGAAGT
>JAODUO010000236.1:35000-130000 GCA_025642075.2 Ridgeia piscesae | reverse complement strand
GGGGGTATGTAGTAAGAGCGTCATGACGAGAAGTCATTACTTCCGCTATTTTTCTACCATGAAAGCTTACAAGAAACCCGTCTGGAATTACACTATCAATCTATACAAGTAAATAAGTGAGTTGTTGGTTTCGTTTTTAATTTTATTTACCTAGCGCGGTTTAATATATAAAAATATTGTTTATTTTTAGGCTAATACGGAGACAAACATTAAGGTTGTGGTAATTATCCACCACCTATAGACAACGACTTCGACATCGGGGAAGGCAGGCGATGTGCACGGTGAATCTCGTAACCAAGATTTCCTGTAGAAACCCTCGGTTTCTATTCATTCAGAGAAACACAAACATTGCGATTTGTCTGGCTGCCGCAGTGTCAGGGAGAAAAGACCGACCGACCGACCGACTTGACTTAGTAGGCGCAGACTCCCTCAACGTTGGCTGACAGAGGGGAGGTGGGTCATACGCACACAGTGGTCATCGCTGTTGTAGAAACAACCCAGATGAAGGCGATTGGTATAAATAATGTCCGGAACCGGACCGGACCGGACCGGACCGGACCGGACCGGACCGGACCGGACCGGACCGGACCGGACCGGACCGGACCGGACCGGACCGGACCGGACCGGACCGGACCGGACCGGACCGGACCGGACCGGACCGGACCGGACCGGACCGGACCGGACCGGACCGGACCGGACCGGACCGGACCGGACCGACCGAGTCAGGACGCGACGACTGAGTGAGTGAGGGAGTGAGTGAGTGAGTGAGTGAGTGAGTGAGTGAGTGAGTGAGTGAGTGAGTGAGTGAGTGAGTGAGTGAGTGAGTGAGTGAGTGAGTGAGTGAGTGAGTGAGTGAGTGAGTGAGTGAGTGAGTGAGTGAGTGAGTGAGTGAGTGAGTGAGTGATCGAGCCAACATTAATGTTAATATTGTCCGAAATATATTCATTCTAATGCTAGCCCTAAATTGATTTCTATGTAACAAACCCCAAAACTACCCATGTATACATCAAATCAAACATGACAGGGCATCTGTACATGGAGAAGAGCAGGAAACGTTAAACAATATTATGCGTCTAGCTTAAGGTAATTTTGCCAATCGCACAGCATGGTTTGTCCGGCGTATGTGTTCGTGCGTGTGTGAGCTTGTTAGTGTGTGTGTGTGTGTGTGTGTGTGTGTGTGTGTGTGTGTGTGTGTGTGTGTGTGTGTGGTGTGTGTGTGTGTGTGTGTGTGTGTGTGTGTGTGTGTGTGTGTGTATGCATGCGTGCGTATATCGCGTGCGTCATGCGTGCATGCGTGCGTGCGGGTATGTGCTTCCAAGACCCTCCAACTTCGACCCTTCAGATCTAAAAAATATTCAGTCAAATACACAAACTGCACCGTCCTTCAAACTTGTAATTGAACCCACATATTGAGACTCCCAAAAACATCCGACTGCACTTACGTATACCCGATCTACACTACATGAAGTTTCGACAAAGTTTCTAACTGCTCCGTTGAGAAATCCTGTCAAGCACGCTCACAGAGATCATCAACTGCGCCCCGTTTCTAACGTCCAACAGCATAGCCCTTTCAGACCTCCAGCCAATAACCCTCTTAGATCGACCTTCGTGCTAACCTAGCGTCAGACGGATCCCCTTGTTCCACTATACCGCGTCACGGCAAACCGTAATTTACTATTACACTTTGTTGTACAATATTTATTAATTGGCACCTCTATATACGACGTTCCCTACCAACGCCTTGGAACAATCTGTACATGTGACTCTTGGCCTTCCACTACATAGTATTACCTACCATAGTCTCTGTCGCCAGCAATATGTTCTCCAATATATAGTATGACGTACCATGCAGTTATGAGACAATCTTTCTCAAAACGAACGGAGGTTATAAAGCGTTAAAAAGGGCGCCGCACTTTCTTTGTGGGCACTGATGGTAGCTAGGTATACCTGCACATTGTTCTCTAGTAGCATTTCAGGATCACCAAGCTCCTAAACGCTGTAGCTGCCATCATCCCCTTGGGACCTCCAACTGTACACGGTTGGTTTAAAGCACACACACACACACATAGTCCAAGAGCTTAAACTGTCGTAGATGTTCTTATTTCCATGAGAACTGCAGCAGTTCCACAATACATTCGGAACACTCGCGGAAAACTCGGGAAGGTCCTGGTTGGCAGCCAAGTGTAGCAATAGGAAGGAAATAAGTTATACATTATTCACTAGGTGGCAGAACTTATTTCAACGCATCTCGAGAATCACGACCAGCTGTTGTATTTTGTGGGCGTGATGGGCCATTTTGAAAAATAATTTTACACAATAAACTGTTGTACAGTTCATATATATATACATACAATGATGCCCAAGCGCAGAAATTACAAGGAAGCCGATGGAATGTGGAAAATGCGTGATACTCTACTCATGATATAGTTGTAAATTGTCCACCAGGCGGTAGTGCATGTCTTTTAACTAAGTGCGCATGCGGCAACGGAAATCGTACCAATCGAGTGATGTACGGAAAAGTTGGTGGATTCGACGGAAATATATGTCAAAACTGTATTGTGAAGTAAAATATAGGATTACGAATGTGACGCCAACAAAGCATGTGTGCCGCGGCCAATGTGGATATTTCGAGAAGAAATCCACAAGACGATTTTGAACTCTTACAAAGAATCGGAAGTGGGACCTACGGAGATGTGTACAAGGTTAGTTCGGAGGCTGACTGACAGCTAGCGATTTGCTTTGGGAAATTGTATCATTCTCCGCGGCTGTATCGCTGTGAGATAGATATCGGAATATTCACTTACCAGTAGCAGACGGTCCTTTTCATGAAATGAAGAATCATTGTTCTTATATTGGTTTTACACCAGTTGAAAACTTGTTAGTGTTGACTCATGCATTGCCTACTTCTGTCTCAGTGTCTGTGTAGGAAGATCGGCCGGCCGTCCTGACCATAGTCATAGACATAGGCTTTACTATACAATTTTGTAGTAGGGATGAAAGGTACGCTGACAATGTTTTATATACCCAATAAATTGCATGACTCACTTTTCTGTTTTAAACCACCCATTAATGGCGTAGTAAGAGTTGGGTCTAACAATCTTTTACTTTGTCTTTACACAGTAAGTGTAAGAAAACCTTAATAAACTTGAACTTTGGCTCATCATTTGTGATACGTCATACGAGACAGGTGTTTATCACTTTTTTAATTTGAACTGGTAATCAAATTGGTTATACTGATAGCTTATTGTATAGAGACCTATCCACCCATTATTTGGATGGATAATACACATTTTTGACAGGTAGAGTTATCTCTGGACAGGTGTTGGATCCGTAAAGAATAAGAAGCAAAAAAGGTCTGCATAAATTGTAGATATTGTCAATAAATTTGAAAATGGGTGTCACATATGTGTTGGTAGTTTATTTCAGGTCATAATACACATATTGACTGGCTTTAACTATGTGAGTTAACGTGCACATATCTGCCATAAAAATTGTGACTGGCAAACATTTTATCCAGGCATATAGGCCTGCAACTGGCCAAGACAGTGACTCTTATACACTGTACACTGTAGTAATGACTGCTGCTGTATATAGATAGCATTGTGCTCTCAACTCTTGAAATTAGGTCACACTGTTACTTATGTCAGTGCACAGTGTTTTATATGTACTCATCAAGCTGATGAACACGTGATATTCCAAGCATGGTGAATATGCATAGTTGAGTTGAGGATAATATTAAATACTGAGTAATTGTCTAAATTGAGTCAGTTTCCATTTGATTAAAACTTGGGACTTGATTACTGTATTGGATCTATGTTGACTATGATTAGTCCAAGGCCTTGAATGGCTGAGCACATGTTTACAGGTCAACTTAGCGGGGAGAAATATCCAGCATTTTTGCTTGCAGAAACCTTAATTAACCATGACAATTAGTCCATGATCACACCTTTGACCATTTTTGTTGCTTGTCACCCTAATTCTGTACCAATTAGTTTGTGTGTTATGAATGAATGAAACTATGTCAACAAACAACAACATGAATTATAATTTAATAAAAAAAATTAATACAGTACATGTAGTGTGGCACTTATAATGACTACTTGCTCTGTTATTGTTAATAGAAAACACATTATTGGGTGAAATAAGTCTTTTCTGCTTATAGATTTGGTTAATTTGTTATGTACCAAACCAGTTGTAGTCAGTTTCACAATTCACATGTTGTGAACATGATGCATTCATGAGTGGCAGTGTGTGCCCAGTCCTGTAATTAAGAAACAGCAGGGGAGACAGCCTCAGATAAGCCTGCTACATGCACTGAATAATCAATCCTCCCTTGGCCATATGGATTATGACGGATCATTATGGCTGTTTATTTGATCATCAGCCTTATTCAGTAACATTAATACAGAGTAAAAGGTTTTATAGACATAACTGGCCTAGTCACAAAACATAAGACACATTTTGTCAGTCTTGGGACTCGCTTTTAATGGTCTAGAATTTAGGACAAGGATTATTGAGTTATATTGGCAGGTTCTGGCATCAAAAAAGATTACTCACCGATAATTGTTGTGTTTATTTCTGAAATGGCTATTTTAACATGTGTTCAGTAACTTATATCAGGCAAACATTAAATAGTATCAAACCTAATTTAATGAAAGTCAACTTAAGTTTTGTATAATATAATTGTTGTCAACAACATAGTTGTTGTTACCTTGAAGAGTTAATGTCTGATTATTTAAACATTATTTTCAGTCTGGGCATGTTAGCTATGCTGACCCAGCAACTGCTTTGTTTACATGGAAGTATATTTACATAGTAAACATGATTTGGTACACATAAGATATATCTAGACTGAACTAGATAATCTTGGTATCTACTGAACAATATATCATAGCTTTATGCAGAGACCCATCCACCCATCATTTGGATGGGTAAAAACCGTTGTGGATGGGTAGAAATATGGGTAGATGGGTAAAACAATGAAGGAGCAAAAAGTCTTTCAAAACCATAGATATTGTCAGTTATGCCTTAGAAGTGAGTGTAAATGGTGTCATATGTGTGTTTGTAGTCCATTTTGGGTCATCAGACACATTTTAAAGTTTGTAAACTGGCTTAACAGTTAACATCCATGTGTCTACCAACACATGTGTGACTGCTTGAATGTATCCATTGTTAATTTCAGATATACATTAGTAATTCTTTATTATTAGGTCAGTTATGTTTTATTTATTTGTGTCGCTTGTGGTTGTAAGTATATTTTATATGCGGGAGAATTCCCTGCTACACTGATGAATCATAGTAGTACATGAATAACTAGGCCATCCTGGCTTCATATTCATAGCTGTTCTTTTTATTGTGTGTAATACATGGGACTGAGATTTTGTTGTTCCTTTGAAGTTTCCATGTATATGTCTCCCTTTCCCAGTTAAGTCAGTCTGACCTTTTCACAAATTCACGTGGACAGCGACTCGATACTTGTGGGAAGTATTCAGTCACATATACAGTTACTAGCTATTCACAAAGTATGTAGTTATACCTGGCAGATGTCTGCAGTGAGTTGAAACTTTAGGGAATTCAGAATTTTATGCACGATGAAATGTTTGCCAGTCACAAGGTGTTTGGTAGACATGTGATGGTCATGTTAACTGACACACACAAGCCAATCCAGGTCTGTATTATGACCTGAAATAAACTACAAACACATGTGTGGCACACAATTTTTAAAGGTTTTTCTCAGTTCCTTATAGTCCAACATGGGTTTTACACATCCAAATGACGAGACTCCACATAAAGCTATGTCAGGGATATGCTCACTGAAAAGTTAAATGATTTCATAGTCTGAGCATGTCCATGAAAACAGGGAAAATGATCTCAAAATATTTGTAATGACTTTATTATTTAAAATATTTATAATTGGAAAAAACCTTTGACCCTACTGACAGTTTCACCCTCAAACCAGTATTTCCCTGCCAGCTGATTATAAATAGAATGGTGTATAATTATAACACCAGTCCCCATTATAATAACAATAGAGTCACAATTCTATATCAACTATACTACCCCATGTTAGTTATAGGACATTCTAATCCAGTAAAATGTGTTACAGGTTTGATGCCACAGAGGCTGAGTTTCGTAACATGGCTACTAAACTGTACAGTCTTGACATGTTTAGGTTCAGTCTGTTTGCGTAGATATTTCTAGAGCCCAGCATTCCTGAAGCAGCCTCTGTCACTCACAGTGGGGGGGGGACACATGTAGGTGTACTGTAATTATTTGCACAAGTCATTTGTGCACCTCAACCCCCACCCATCTTAACATTTAGTTTGTCATTGATGGTGGTGATTTAGGGCGTAGCTGAACATTGTGTTTATTTGTTTGTTTTCATAAATGGAATGTAATTATGTTTGGCTTATTTGTGTATTTGTATTTATACAATTTTTGCAAGCAGCTGTTTACAATAATAGAGAAAATAGAATTAGTTACAATAGAATTAACGAGTTAAGAGTTGTCACTTGTAATATTAAACCTTGTTCTAGACATATTCATTAGAGTTGGCTATTAATAAATTATATACTTTAAATACTGCTGCTGAATGTTACATTTTTGTGCAGTTTTAGGACACTTTCATAATGTAAATTTAGCATATTTAACTTAACGTCCTTGGATGGCAAGACACGTCTGTGCTGTGAATAATTTAATTGTACCATTTTCACAGTTGTTCTTGGAATCAGTGCTGGCTGGCAGGTAGCTGTCTGGGAAGTAGGTCAAGGGTTCATGGAATGGTGCTGGGGGCGAGTTGAGAGAGGGAAATTGGGAACATGGTGAATCAGGGTGTTGGGTGGGGGTGACTCGAATTTGACACCGTATGGATTAGAAAAAATTGGCCTACTAAAAAACCAGGGCCACACGGTACACTACTTGCAGTGTATACCTCAGGGAGGTGTAGGATTTGAATTCGGTTCCAATCAAGTCAACATTTAGTCACTTGACAGCAAATACTACATGTGGTATACCACTTCCAGTTTACCTAGTAACGTCAACCAGAAAGTTTCCAGGTGGAAATATGCGCTCGTTGAATGGGCCATTAAAAAGTAGATGTCCCTTTTGTGTGAGTGTTAATGGGACTTGTCATTGGCTCATTGTATCGGTTGGTGATCACTCACAACCTCACCTGGGTGACGGTTAACCTCGTGAGGTAAGCACATCCACCATAGTAAACACAGGATGTGGCTAGATCTGTGGTGAAGAAATCCTGCAACAGGATCTCAGGGTGCCAGTTCTTACAGTCACTGGGGCTGTGTGGTGCTGTAGAGGGACCCGTGTCTTTGTGTTTATCCAGTAAACCCCCTCAGCTATGAATAGGGTGACAGACCACTGACCTAGTATAGGAAGTTCCATCTGAGGTCATCATCTGACCTTTGTGCATTTGTTTGGGGTACAGACGGGACATAAAAGATGTAAATCAATATTATCAACCGTCTGTAGGTGTAATACGTGTGTCTGTTGGATGATTGTAAGGATCCATAAATATGTCTACACAACCTACCTAGTAGTCTTGTTTTCTGGTGTAATGATGACGATGATAATAATATATATTACTAATTTATGGTGCATGTTAACAGTTATCTTTCACTGACATTAAAAATATACTTGTAATGTCTGTGGCAGATGTACAGTACATTCTTTAGGTAAGTAAATGGAAGTTCTTAATGCAGTTTTATCTAGTTTGTAGAACCCTTCAGGGTAGAGTGCTTCAACACACAAGTTTCACTTGTAAAATATTGTTACACAGGGCTTTATGCAAGATACCAAATTTACCAGTCACAAAATTTTGGTGGACATGTGGATGTTAGCTTAAATAAATATACACTGTACATACATACATTCTTTATGACTGAAATAAAAGTTCTACAAACGTACATGAGACATTTTCAAGACATCTGACAATGTCTATAATTTTGTAAGAATTATTTTGCACACTTTCATTTTTTTACCCGTCCAAATGATGGGTGTACGGGTCTCTGCATAAAGCTATGGCATTGTAGCATTTCTGCTAATTTGAACATCACCTTATTCAGCCACGTGACCAGTAATAAAAATATTCAAATACTACATGTACACAAGAATGTGCATTCAATTTTTTTTTTAATCTGCCATTGCCTTTGAATTAATTTCTCATTTACATATTAAGTGTAGTGCTTTTTTGAAGAAAAAAACGGTATGCATATTAGGTCATTCTTGGTTGTTTCTAGAAATAAATGACTACTTATTTATTATTTAAAATGTTATATAGAGTGTAGCAAGATCTTCAGATATAATTCTTATACAACCGAGTGAACTGAAGAAGTATAGTTGTTTCTTACACTCTTAAGTCTCAATGGCAGCCAGAAATCCAAGCCCGGGTTCTCTTTCAGTTAGAGTCTGACACTAAGTGTTCAGTGTTTTATTGTTTGAAGTAAATTCTTAAAATCGTGTCTTGCAGAGGCAGTAGACGTAGTTTGTTTCACCCGTGACCTGCGTGTCTGATGCCATGCCCACGTAGTGACCTGCTAGTCTGTGACCTCCCCGGGTCAATAGGTCACAACTCACCAGCAGTCAGCGTTTGAGATAAAGTATCTGCAAACACCTCACCAATGCCACATGGTTAGATCTAGACCAGGGCTTTATGCAGGATAACATTATTGCCAGTCAGGCGTTTTGGTGGACACATGGATGTTAACTGTTAAGTCAGTTTGCAAAGTTTAAATGTTTCTGATGGCCTGAAATGGACTACAAACACACATGTGACGCCATTTTCACTCACTTTCAAGGCATAATTAACAATATCTATGGATTTGGAAGACCTATTTTTGCTTCTTCATTTTTTTACCAATCCATGACCCGTCCACCCATATTTCTACCCGTCCATATTCGTTTTTACCCGTCCAAATGACGGGTGGACGGGTCTCTATATAAAGCTATGATCTAGACACAACTGAGTGATTTCAGCAGCCAGGAATCCCGCTTACTAAGCCTCATTAGTCTAATCAAGGACCAGCTCAATTGGTTTTTAGTGGGCTAAAAATAATTGTTGATAAATGATGTATGTAATTGGAATTTTTATGACTGTTTCTGACGTCACAAACCATGATTTGCTGTTGAATCTGCCAGCTGCATTAATGCAAATGACATTTCCTTAACTGTCTTGCAGTGGCACCTAGCACAATTTCCTGCATAGTAACAGTGTAATAAATCATATTTAAATCATATGTTATTTTCTGTCCGTTTCGCTGCTAAATTTTTGGCAATATACGAAGACCTAATGCAACTATAGTACTCACAGTGACACACTGTCAGGTATATACAATTTGTGTGCTGCCTAGCAACTCACTTTCTTGGATAATCATTGATAGTCTGTCCTAGTTTGATTAGGCACTGAAAGTCAATGTCGGCCGGCACCCTACTGGTAGTATTTAGTTGTACCCCGGGTAGGAGGCTTTCTGTTTCTTGCCTGCAGATTGTCCTGTGCATTTGACGGTGTCATCCAAGTACACAGGAGTGGTTCACATGGTGCTGTTGGATTAGCTGGCACCGCTGCTATTTCCTTCAATGCATGTACCACTTTTTGTTAGGCCTGCACTTTGTGAAGTTGCGTTTACACTCTTAGAGTTTGTTTGTCATTATCCACATATTTTTGTCGTTAGTGTAAATATTTTCTGTTCAGCTGCATGCCTGACTGTTAACATGGCTCCTGGATAAAGTTAGTTATGATCTCAAGATGGATGATGTCCTTTTGATGTGTGGTTGACAGAGATGGTATCTGAATGTGTTTGTGTGGTGAATGTGTGATGATGTCTGGGAGTTTGTCAACAGAACAATTCTGTGTATCTGTCAGAAAATAATTGAAAAAGTTATACTGATAAAAGTTTCCCTGTCCTGATGGTTATATGTGCAGTTGTGTTAGTATCCACCCCAAGGTTTTGTATGCATGCTAATGTGGTGTGACAGTGTGCATGCATGCATGTTTACGAAGGGCTGGATGTATCGAGACCCTGGAAGTAGAATCTTATTTACAGATCTACGTAGGCATGAATCATCATGCATCCTTGAACACATGAACTGTTACACACATGTATGTGCACTTACATGCATACATGCATGTGTGCTCCAAAATCCACAACAGAGTTCTGCTATTGTGGGGTCGACCAAATCATGGTGTTTTGAGAATGTGGTGTTTCTTTGATGTCGTTGAACAGCAGGCTAAAAAGCTTAAACTCAGGGACAAAAAGCTCAGGACTGCAGATGAGGGCAACAGTTCTAATTAGTCCCCTGCCTACATCCATGTTGTCTCTATTGTGTTATTTGTTGTTATTTGCAACATTGATGTTTTAAATTATGTTTTTCAATAATAAACTATTGCCTGTATATTATTTTCTAATCACTAGAACTTTCATTAATCTGAACATCATAAATTAATAATCAGGACAACTTGGCATGAAGTTATACATGTAAACTGTTCATGCATTGTCATTACTCATGTAATTATGTTAATATTTTGGACCACCAAGGAAGAAGATCCTAATGACTACCAACTTTTGTGTTGCACCACCAACTTCTGAAAATGGGTCCCCGGTTCATATTCCCAATAGAATATGGACCCACCCATAGTATTTTGACCCAGGGGTCCATATTCTATATGTCTCATAGAATATGGACCTTCAGAAAATGGACGACAGGTTCAGAATCTATAGTGTGGGTCCATTTTTGATGTCTTATATAATATGAACCCCGGTATAGAAAATGGACCCCTGGTTGTGTTGTTGACATAATTTATTTCTGATGTTACTTAGAAACTGAGCCATACCTGTGATTCCAATGGAGTTGAAATTTAGAGTATTTTACAAGCTCTTAGTAGTTTGTGTGACCACTGTTGAGAGGGAGAATGATCAGTTAACTTAGTTTCTAAACATGAACTGGTCTTACATAAAACATTAACACAATTTTTTCTGTGTATTTTATTGTTGAGATGACAAATAAATGAATGAGTAAATAGTACTCTTAGTTATATTTATTCAACCATCCTACAATATGCAACAATTCATACATTTTAGCAGTTGAAGGGATTCACAGTCAAAGATGGCTGGCATTTTAATGGCAATGGTGGCTAAAATGTAAAAATAATAAAAACTATTTTTACAAAGGTGTTGTAAATGATGGCTATGATATTCTAGTTACAATTTATGAACTGCGTTATACTATTTTACCAATTTGTTCAGCTTATTAAAAGAGGGGTCCAAATTGTACAGAATATGGAGTTATGGACCCAAGGGTCCATTTTCTATGTGGGTCCATATTCTGTCTGGCACTGGCCTAGTAATGTGTTTCATTACTAAATTGTAGACACATGCAATTCGCAATTTCACACTAGCAGTACTGTTCGTTGAGTCCATCGAGGATCGCGTTGTAGTTGCCAGTTTGTTGAGGGTGGCTAGGAAAGGCCAAGTGTTGTTTTTAGTGCTAGTAGCCTTGTACTACCAGCTGTCTGTCTGTCTGTGAGCAGGTACACAAGGCTGGCCACATGGGAAGGTTTACCACGGTGTGGATGTGGAATATCTAGGTAGACAGAGATATAACATTATCCCACTGTGCTGGTCACAATGGACCGCACTGTGTATGTTGTGCATGTATCTTAATCGTGTGACATACATATGTGTGTCTATTTGTTCATTCTCTTGGTCTTGGTCATATTTCTGAAAATATTACATGCAATATTATTAAAATATATATATATATATATATATATATATATATATATATTATTTATTTTAATAATATTATTAATATTTTCAGATATATATATTATATATATATATATATATATATATATATATTATTTTAATAATAATTTATCATCCATATATACATATATCTATTTTAATAATAATTTATCATCCAATTTTAGCTACTATTTGTACATTTATGTAAAGCGCCTGAGAGCAATACTATTGATTCGGGCGCTATACAAATAAATTGTATTATTATTATTATTACACATTTTTAAGGAGTGTTAATGAATGATGAGATTATAACTTGTCTGCAGTTTATGCATTATGTTAAAATGAAAGTTATATGTTTGATGTTTGAAGATTTGAATTTCCCATGGTATGTTTAATTATAACATTGTGTACTGTTAAATTTCAAGTTTCAAGTGTGGTACTGTCACTGGTACCAGTAATAAATAATGTGATTAATTACATACTTTTTGAACATAAAAACGACAATTTAATAGTTTTGACATGTGCATGACTAATAAAATAACCAGAAATGGTACTTCGCTAAATGTTGGTAAATATCGTCAGCCACCTCTTCCTTCGTTTCACTTCAATAACAACAAACATTTGGTGATTATCTCAGTAGACCTTGAAAGAAACCTGGCCTCTTACTGTGGAATGTTGGTCACTGAACGGAAGTGGTACTGGAGTGGGCTTCAACATGGCCTAGCAGGCTCCTAGAGTGGCATTTATTATCATACAGACAGTTCCATCAGCCAACCAGAAGTAATGTGTACAGCCTCACTGAATGTTTCGTTTCTTCATTTCTCTTCAAATACAGATTGCTACACTGTTTTGGCCGAGGATCTGCTAGATTTGGACCAATATTTCATGCTTTGTTGAGTCAGTGGTGGTATATAACACTAACAGTCCAATCAATTAAATAACATTTGTATTTAAAAAATCAGTTTCTGCCTTCCACATGGTTTTCAGCTCGGAAATGTATAGAATTTATGTCAACGTTATTTTGCATGGATTACTTGGCATTAATTTGCATGACACGTATTCATTTATAAGTGGTTTAATACAACTTTTTAATTAGATGAATCACTCAAAGACACTCACTCCATGCATTTTTTAAATGTGCTTATGGACTTAACTAGCGGATTTGTCAGTCCACCCTTTCAAAAATGATTTAACTGTATCGCAAATTCCAATGTCCATTCAAGTTTCAAAAGTACAGTAAGTACCTCTTACAGCCAGTACTTCTTACAACCACTACAGTACTTCTTACAACCAGTACAGTACTTCTTACGGCCACTACAGTACTTCTTACAACCACTACAGTACTTCTTACAACCACTACAGTACTTCTTACGGCCACTATAGTACTTCTTACGGCCACTACAGTACTTCTTACGGCCACTACAGTACTTCTTACGGCCACTACAGTACTTCTTACGGCCACTACAGTACTTCTTACAACCACTACAGTACTTCTTACAACCACTACAGTACTTCTTACGGCCACTACAGTACTTCTTATGGCCACTACAGTACTTCTTACGGCCACTACAGTACTTCTTACGGCCACTACAGTACTTCTTACGGCCACTACAGTACTTCTTACAACCACTACAGTACTTCTTACGGCCACTACAGTACTTCTTACGGCCACTACAATAATTCTTACAACCACTACAGTACTTCTTACAACCACTACAGTACTTCTTACAACCACTACAGTACTTCTTCGGAAAGTAGAATTCTTATGTGCACTACAGGTTTCTTCATTAAGGCCACTACAGTACTTCATTGCACTACAGTGCTTTTAGATACAGTACTTCTTACTGGACCACTACAGTACTTCTACCATGCATTTTAAGTGCTTCTGACTTAACTACGGATTTCAGTCACCCTTCTTACAACCACTACAGTCTTCTTACGAATCCACTACATTCTTTTAAACCAGCTACAGTACTTCTTACAGCCACTACAGTACTTCTTACAACCACTACAGTACTTCTTACAACCAGCTACAGTACTTCTTACAACCACTACAGTACTTCTTACAGCCACTACAGTACTTCTTACAGCCACTACAGTACTTCTTACAGCCACTACAGTACTTCTTACAACCACTACAGTACTTCTTACAACCACTACAGTACTTCTTACAACCACTACAGTACTTCTTACAGCCACTACAGTACTTCTTACGCCCTCAGTACTTCTTAGCCACTACAGTACTTCTTACAACCACTACAGTACTTCTTACAACCACTACAGTACTTCTTACAGCCACTACAGTACTTCTTACAGCCACTACAGTACTTCTTACAACCACTACAGTACTTCTTACATGGCCACTACAGTACTTCTTACAGCCACTACAGTACTTCTTACAACCGCTACAGTACTTCTTACAACCACTACAGTACTTCTTACAACCGCTACAGTACTTCTTACAGCCGCTACAGTACTTCTTACAACCACTACAGTACTTCTTACAGCCACTACAGTACTTCTTACAACCACTACAGTACTTCTTACAACCACTACAGTACTTCTTACAACCGCTACAATACTTCTTACAGCCGCTACAGTACTTCTTACAGCCACTACAGTACTCCTCACTGTGATAGTGTTCTTTCTCCACAGTAATTCTGCTGTTGAATGAACTACTCAGTCGATCTCAGCACTTCTCATGAATAATCTTAATGTTTTCTTTGCTTTTCCGCCAGTTTTTCCACCCTATCAAGTATTCATTCCTCTTTTGTGTCCAGTTCATCCTTGCCTCGTCCACTCATTAAACCACTCACGTCCATCATCCACGGGGCCCTGTATTAGAGTTGTACTTGTTTACCTTCTGTCATGCCCGGGAAGACAGCTTTGTCTACTCACAGGAGGTCTACTTCTTTCAGAGGCACCAGCCATGTATTCCTGAGCACTGGACGTCTCTGTCGCCTCAGGATAGGCTGTGTGGGTTCAGTGCACTGGACAGCAGCTGTCCCTTTCTGTTACTTGGCCCTCTTATCTATGGTTATCTGTTGGTCATCCAAGGTTGATTTACACAGACAGACCTGGCCACATTCCACCCAGGTCAACCATGATGCTGGTCTCTTCCTCATTAGGTGTCCTTTAATGTCTGTGCTCAGAGATCAACTGGCCACTACAGACGAGTACATTCAGGTTTTTCCATGTGATGTGGAACAAATTAGATTGTTATGTGTAAGTGAAATAGATAATTAAACATCAAATTATGTGGTTTAGTGCTGTAAGAATAGCCAGAAGTCTGAAAGGCATTTTGTTAATTGAAAATATGTGTCTAATTAGTTCGATTACTGACTAATCATAACTTAAGTAATCCTTCCTTCCAGTAACACAGAATGCATACATACATACACACACATGCATGTACACACATATGCATACACACATGCACACATGTACACACGCACACACGCACACACGCACACACACACACGCACACGTGCACACGCGCACACGCGCACACACGCACACACACACACACACATTCACACATTCACACGATTTCTGGTCTCGCTTACTCTAGGGTTGTACTGTAATGTAACTGAAAACCACCATACATGTCCTGTTAAACTGCAGATGGTTTCCACCAGACTGTCCATTCCTGGGTCAACCCCACATACTTGTGCCATTACCTTGTGTCTACTGTGTCCCTCGGTCCCATGTCCCAACATCTCCAAATGAAATCCCATAAGTCCCCTCCATGCATGATTGATTACTCTCTTTATAACACTGTTTATACAGCAAACATGTGAGAAGTCCAGTCAGTGGTTATATAAACACACACATGTGTATTTTGCAAGATGGTGGTCATTGCAGACTTGTAGTCCAGCCATAGCTTAATGTGGAGTGAGAGACAGACCTGTCCACCTGTAACTTGGACAGATGAAACCCATTTTCGATGGGCAGGAACACCAGAGGGCAGATGGTGACTGGTTAACAAAATAAGGAGCTACAAGACTTCAACAATCGTACTGTTGTCAATATTATACTCTGAAAATGGTTACCACATGTGTGTTTATACTTATTATAGTTTATTTCAGGTCATAATATACATATCTCGACTGGCTTGTATTGTACTATATACACTGTGTGTGGATTAATGTACGTGTCTACCACACACAAATCTGCACTGGCAAACATTTGATCCTGCATTAAAGACCTGAGACCATAGAGCTGTGAGGTGGGAATCAAATGACTGCTCAGAGAAAAAAACACTGCTCTTGTTATGAGATATCACACTGGCCCAGATCTGTGTCATGGACACACAATAAGAATACCCCTGTGGCACCGGTCCACGGTTCTAGGATCACCACACAATTACATTCCAGTGCTCTGGGCACTCGTAATTAAGTTGTCCAGGTATAGGCTTTCTGTGGAGCAGGCCGGCTTAGTGCTTCCACCACTGGGTGGACAACCACTGTGTGTTTTATAAGTGGTCAACATAAACATTGTGAGGTCCTGCACTGGTGGTTGGAGTGGCTGACCACTTGAGATTGTGCTGTAACCTGTGGTCAGTGCAGTCATGAGTGATGGGGAGGCTGGTGCCACTTGTGGTGATATGGTTGATAGTTGCCATTAGAATCTAGATGCACTGGTGTCAGACCATGGTGAATATTAGGGGGGGGGCTGGGCTTACCAGAGTCATCCAGTTGCACACCCTAGGAGTCTGGGACACTCCTGTTGCAACCCACTTGAAGCTAGCAAAAATCCCACCTAGAGGTTCTACAAAAAACCTTAGTTTCCACCCTCTCCAAGGGGCTAAAAAAATCCACATTGATGCTCTCAAAGGGGGATTTGCACAACCCCCCATCACAAGACTGACTAAAAAACATCAAATTGAATTCAAAAATCCCTAAATATAGCTTAACTTACTAATCTAACCTATTATATTGGAACCCTTTGGAGGTTCAAGCCCCTCACCCACAGATGAGTACCTAGGGGCTGTGGTTTAATTGAAATAACTGGTATGTATGTACACATTACTACTTATACATGTCAGTTGCTGTCCAGCATGAATGTGTCAGTGTCACTGATGGTTGAGTCAGGTGATCGGACGATTTAGTGTCCAATCTGGTGTGGGTAGCATTTTCACTCAGAGCACACAACTACTAGTAGTTAAATTGTCTCTTGGTAAAATTAGCATTTTATTTGGGTTTTATAGTTATTTAATATTACTTGGTTGACCACAGTGAAGCCTGAGCCACCTGGACAGATTATATAGGTCACTTGAGCATTCCTGCATTGTCTGTGCTAGGTAGCCAGGTAGGTGAGGAGTGCCCACTGTTTGGGACAGTCAGGTGTACAGTTGCTGGCTGACTACATGCATTTGCCTGGATAAGTATCTGTATGGCCCCAAAATGCACACAAGCCATACCTGAGTTTCAGCATCAACATAGTTTCATTCCTATGTAGGATTCCTTCAGTGATTTGATACTGAGTGTTTCAATAATTCTATAAACTAGGTTATGTTGCTGTTAATTGGCAACAAATTAATTTGTGTCTGTCTCGGGTCATGTAGAATATGGGGTAGGGGGGGAATGGAGCAGCGGTCCATTTTTCTACAGTACATGTATATGGATTACCCCAGGTATATTCTGTCATGGACCCTCAATGAAAATGGACTGGCTAGATGTTGCAATGACAGTCTACTTGTACTATGTACAGTCACTGACCCCATTTCACAGTTTTGATTAAATTACTTATGATGACGTTTATTTATGTACACCTTATGATTTTTAATTCCTGTACTTGTTGGGGTCAAAAATAAACATATTGTTCTTGTTCTTAGTATATTTAAAATTATATAAATTTATACAATCAGGTGTCAAACCATTTACTGTGGGACATTGTCACTCATTGTGGAGCAGCGGTCCATTTTTCTACAGTACATGTATATGGATTACCCCAGGTATATTCTGTCATGGACCCTCAATGAAAATGGACTGGCTAGATGTTGCAATGACAGTCTACTTGTACTATGTACAGTCACTGACCCCATTTCACAGTTTTGATTAAATTACTTATGATGACGTTTATTTATGTACACCTTATGATTTTTAATTCCTGTACTTGTTGGGGTCAAAAATAAACATATTGTTCTTGTTCTTAGTATATTTAAAATTATATAAATTTATACAATCAGGTGTCAAACCATTTACCGTGGGACATTGTCACTCATTGTGCTTTCAGCACCGCCAGTTACATAGTTTGTTTGTTAGGAAGATGCCTAATTTGTAGCAGTGTGGTCAAATTGCTGCCTTCTATCAAGTCCACCCATCTGTGGGTCAGTCAGCCTGACTGGCTGAGATTACAGGTCACTCAGGGTGCAAATGGCAATTAATGTGACTGATTGTGCTGAGTGAAAGCTGGAGTAAGGTGGAGCAGAAGCCAAGGCTAGAGCAAAGTGTAGTTGTTTGCATTGCTGCACACATTTTATTATGTTTTCGAATTATGTAATCTTTGTCAAAAGTCAGTGTTTGTGGCTTTGCACAGTGCAAATGCTTCTTCAAGTTGGACTGATATCTGTGTAACAGTGAGTGTAACATAGTCATTGTGTGTGAGATCTTGTCTGTAATTGCTGTATTTGCTAGGTTTTATGATGTGCTTTTATTTTATTACTGCAATTTTAGCAGTGATTACCCGCTGCTGGTCTGTACTGCAGGGTTGACAGTGATTACCTGCTGCTGGTCTGTACTGCAGGGTTGACAGTGATTACCTGCTGCTGGTCTGTACTGCAGGGTTGACAGTGATTACCTGCTGCTGGTCTGTACTGCAGGGTTGACAGTGATTACCTGCTGCTGGTCTGTATTGCAGTGTTGACAGTGATTACCTGCTGCTGGTCTGTATTGCAGGGTTGACAGTGATTACCTGCTGCTGGTCTGTATTGCAGTGTTGACAGTGATTACCTGCTGCTGGTCTGTATTGCAGTGTTGACAGTGATTACCTGCTGCTGGTCTGTATTGCAGTGTTGACAGTGATTACCTGCTGCTGGTCTGTACTGCAGGGTTGACAGTGATTACCTGCTGCTGGTCTGTACTGCAGGGTTGACAGTGATTACCCGCTGCTGGTCTGTACTGCAGGGTTGACAGTGATTACCCGCTGCTGGTCTGTACTGCAGGGTTGACAGTGATTACCCGCTGCTGGTCTGTACTGCAGGGTTGACAGTGATTACCCGCTGCTGGTCTGTATTGCAGGGTTGGCAGTGATTGCCTGCTGCTGGTCTGTACTGCAGGGTTGACAGTGATTACCTGCTGCTGGTCTGTACTGCAGGGTTGACAGTGATTACCTGCTGCTGGTCTGTACTGCAGGGTTGACAGTGATTACCTGCTGCTGGTCTGTACTGCAGGGTTGACAGTGATTACCTGCTGCTGGTCTGTACTGCAGGGTTGACAGTGATTACCTGCTGCTGGTCTGTACTGCAGGGTTGACAGTGATTACCTGCTGCTGGTCTGTACTGCAGGTTGCAGTGATTACCTGCTGCTGGTCTGTATTGCAGGGTTGACAGTGATTACCTGCTGCTGGTCTGTATTGCAGGGTTGACAGTGATTACCTGCTGCTGGTCTGTACTGCAGGGTTGACAGTGATTACCTGCTGCTGGTCTGTACTGCAGGGTTGACAGTGATTACCCGCTGCTGGTCTGTACTGCAGGGTTGACAGTGATTACCCGCTGCTGGTCTGTACTGCAGGGTTGACAGTGATTACCTGCTGCTGGTCTGTATTGCAGGGTTGACAGTGATTACCTGCTGCTGGTCTGTATTGCAGGTTGACAGTGATTACCTGCTGCTGGTCTGTATTGCAGGTTGACAGTGATTACCTGCTGCTGGTCTGTATTGCAGTGTTGACAGTGATTACCTGCTGCTGGTCTGTACTGCAGGGTTGACAGTGATTACCTGCTGCTGGTCTGTATTGCAGGGTTAACAGTGATTACCTGCTGCTGGTCTGTATTGCAGGGTTGGCAGTGATTACCTGCTGCTGGTCTGTATTGCAGTGTTGACAGTGATTACCTGCTGCTGGTCTGTATTGCAGGGTTGACAGTGATTACCTGCTGCTGGTCTGTACTGCAGGGTTGACAGTGATTACCTGCTGCTGGTCTGTATTGCAGTGTTGACAGTGATTACCTGCTGCTGGTCTGTATTGCAGTGTTGACAGTGATTACCTGCTGCTGGTCTGTATTGCAGTGTTGACAGTGATTACCTGCTGCTGGTCTGTACTGCAGGGTTGACAGTGATTACCTGCTGCTGGTCTGTATTGCAGGGTTAACAGTGATTACCTGCTGCTGGTCTGTATTGCAGGGTTGACAGTGATTACCTGCTGCTGGTCTGTATTGCAGGGTTGGCAGTGATTGCCTGCTGCTGGTCTGTATTGCAGGGTTGGCAGTGATTGCCTGCTGCTGGTCTGTATTGCAGGGTTGGCAGTGATTGCCTGCTGCTGGTCTGTATTGCAGGGTTGGCAGTGATTGCCTGCTGCTGGTCTGTATTGCAGGGTTGGCAGTGATTACCTGCTGCTGGTCTGTATTGCAGGGTTGGCAGTGATTGCCTGCTGCTGGTCTGTATTGCAGTGTTAACAGTGATTACCCGCTGCTGGTCTGTATTGCAGGGTTGGCAGTGATTGCCTGCTGCTGGTCAGTATTGCAGGGTTGACAGTGATTGCCTGCTGCTGGTCTGTATTGCAGGGTTGGCAGTGATTACCTGCTGCTGGTCTGTATTGCAGGGTTGACAGTGATTACCTGCTGCTGGTCTGTATTGCAGGGTTGGCAGTGATTACCTGCTGCTGGTCTGTATTGCAGGGTTGGCAGTGATTACCTACTGCTGGTCTGTATTGCAGGGTTGGCAGTGATTGCCTGCTGCTGGTCAGTATTGCAGGGTTGGCAGTGATTGCCTGCTGCTGGTCTGTATTTGCATGGTTGGCAGTGATTACCTGCTGCTGGTCTGTATTGCAGGGTTGACAGTGATTGCCTGCTGCTGGTCTGTATTGCAGGGTTGGCAGTGATTACCCGCTGCTGGTCTGTATTGCAAGGGTTGGCAGTGATTGCCTGCTGCTGGTTTGTACTGCAGGGTTGACAGTGATTACCTGCTGCTGGTCTGTACTGCAGTGTTAACAGTGATTACCTGCTGCTGGTCTGTACTGCAGGGTTAACAGTGATTACCTGCTGCTGGTCTGTACTGCAGTGTTAACAGTGATTACCCGCTGCTGGTCTGTACTGCAGGGTTGACAGTGATTACCCGCTGCTGGTCTGTACTGCAGGGTTGACAGTGATTACCGCTGCTGGTCTGTACTGCAGGGTTGACAGTGATTACCTGCTGCTGGTCTGTACTGCAGGGTTGACAGTGATTACCTGCTGCTGGTCTGTACTGCAGGGTTGACAGTGATTACCTGCTGCTGGTCTGTACTGCAGGGTTGGCAGTGATTGCCTGCTGCTGGTCTGTACTGCAGGGTTGACAGTGATTACCTGCTGCTGGTCTGTACTGCAGGGTTGACAGTGATTACCTGCTGCTGGTCTGTACTGCAGGGTTGACAGTGATTACCTGCTGCTGGTCTGTACTGCAGGGTTGACAGTGATTACCTGCTGCTGGTCTGTATTGCAGGGTTGGCAGTGATTACCTGCTGCTGGTCTGTACTGCAGTGTTAACAGTGATTACCCGCTGCTGGTCTGTACTGCAGGGTTGACAGTGATTGCCTGCTTCTGGTCTGTACTGCAGGGTTGACAGTGATTACCTGCTGCTGGTCTGTACTGCAGGGTTGACAGTGATTACCTGCTGCTGGTCTGTACTGCAGTGTTGACAGTGATTACCGCTGCTGGTCTGTACTGCAGGGTTGACAGTGATTACCTGCTGCTGGTCTGTATTGCAGGGTTGGCAGTGATTGCCTGCTGCTGGTCTGTATTTGCAGGGTTGACAGTGATTACCTGCTGCTGGTCTGTACTGCAGGGTTAACAGTGATTACCTGCTGCTGGTCTGTACTGCAGTGTTGACAGTGATTACCCGCTGCTGGTCTGTACTGCAGGGTTGACAGTGATTACCCGCTGCTGGTCTGTACTGCAGGGTTGACAGTGATTACCTGCTGCTGGTCTGTATTGCAGGGTTGACAGTGATTACCTGCTGCTGGTATGTATTGCAGGGTTGACAGTGATTACCTGCTGCTGGTCTGTATTGCAGGGTTGACAGTGATTACCTGCTGCTGGTCTGTATTGCAGGGTTGGCAGTGATTGCCTGCTACTGGTCTGTATTGCAGGGATGGCAGTGATTGCCTGCTGCTGGTCTGTATTGCAGGGTTGACAGTGATTGCCTGCTACTGGTCTGTATTGCAGGGTTGACAGTGATTACCTGCTGCTGGTCTGTATTGCAGGGTTGGCAGTGATTGCCTGCTACTGGTCTGTATTGCAGGGATGGCAGTGATTACCTGCTACTGGTCTGTATTGCAGTGTTGACAGTGATTGCCTGCTACTGGTCTGTATTGCAGGGATGGCAGTGATTGCCTGCTGCTGGTCTGTATTGCAGGGTTGGCAGTGATTGCCTGCTGCTGGTCTGTATTGCAGGGTTGGCAGTGATTGCCTGCTACTGGTCTGTATTGCAGTGTTGACAGTGATTGCCTGCTACTGGTCTGTATTGCAGGGTTGGCAGTGATTGCCTGCTGCTGGTCTGTATTGCAGGGTTGGCAGTGATTGCCTGCTGCTGGTCTGTATTGCAGGGTTGGCAGTGATTGCCTGCTGCTGGTCTTTATTGCAGGGTTGGCAGTGATTACCTGCTGCTGGTCTGTATTGCAGGGTTGATAATAATGTTTTTGCTACAGTTACTATTCAGTGGTAGTTTTCTCTGATCATTGCATAAGCAGCTGTACTATGCTGTACTATTCTGTGCCATGCACTGAGCACTGGGCTTTGGCCCAGGAGTATCTTGGACAATAGTCTTCAGACCTCTGCCTGGACACCACCTGTCTGACCCTCCTGCTTGACCTCAGGTCCAATGTCGACTGGCCTAATTCAATAGCCAGTTGTCAGGACTGCAACTGATATCTGACCTTACCTTGCTGTGCTGTGATATATGACCCAGTGGACAGGTGTATAGTACTGTATACTGCATACTCAGCTCAGCTTGGACATATTGGGGGGAACTAAAACTGGGTGGGCATACATGTACTGGGTACTCACCTTTAAAGGGGAGCTGAAACGCATGGACAATCATTGCAAGAACACAAGTTCTAACATACCATTTAAAGGATATATGACCATGATTTGATTCGGATGGAGGCACGGAGTGTTTTAAATAAATTTTCATAACTTGGATGGCATTGACCACTGGAGCCGCCATATTACTCTCAAGCTGCAGTTGGTTAGATAGGAGCTTAGTTATAAGTCAAATCAAATGTAGCTTGAATGTAGCATGGTGGTACCCAGTGGTCAAACATATCTTAGTTTAAAAAAAATATTTAAATTATACCGTGACTCCATGCTCATCAAATCATTGTCACATATCCTCTAAATGGTATGTTCTTGGTACAATGGTTGTTACAACATTTCAACCCCCGAAAGCTCTGCTGACTTGGATATTTTCCAATGAGGTTTTAATATGAGTTTGGCAGACGCTGATGGGGCCAAGTTGCTACATGTGGAAGTTGAAACAGTCTATAGATACCATAACATAATACCAACTGTTTCAGTTTATAATAATAGCTAGTTTGATGGTTTACAGTGTTATAAAACCAACCCTACCTCAGAACAATTCTTACCACAATACATGAATGGAGGTGAAGAAATACATTTTTTTGAAGAACAAACACGTAATTATGGTGCTTGTCTGCAGCTGAATGCTGCTAAATCAGTAGCTATTTTTATGACATGTGATAGCAAAGTTATTTATAATAGCAACAAGTTTATTTACGGCAAGTGATAAAAAAGTATCTAAGACGTGGATTAGCATCACCGCCAAACGAACAGACCTTCAGCAAACACGTCGCTCTTGCCAGCAATTGTCTGGTGTTAGTTGTTAATCAATATTTATATCGCTGATTCGCTGTAGTCATCACGAATGCTTTGACCGAGGAAACCATTCACCGAGAAGGAACAGACTGCTCTAGCGATGGGTTGAGAAGCTTTGTATGACATGTCCGTGTCTGACCATGCGGCACACACTGACTGGCTTTGTGACACATGGCCGAGGGGTGTCATTGTACTTGTTCCATGCATGTAATACTAGGCTATGGTAATGCAGCAAGGTGTATGTTATTTACTTAACCCGCTGGACCAGTGCAGCTTATGTCAGGACTGTTCATTGCTATAAATAGACATCCTGTCATCTCCTGTTAGTTTTTACCTATTGTGCCCTTAATACACAGCAACTTGTTTAGTCAATCCACATTTTCTGATATCCTCTTGAAAGACCCTTAGATGACAATCACTAAGTACATTCCCACCCTAAATGTTTGGTGGTCCCAGGCTCCTGTGACAACTCTTCCCTCTCCAGGGCTGTATGCAGGACCAAATTATTGCCAGTCACACATGTTTTGGTGGACACATGGATGTGAACTGTTAAGCCAGTTTACAAACTTTAAAATGTTACTGATGACCTGAAATGGACTACAAACACACATGTGACACCATTTTACACTAATTTTTAAGGCATAACTGACAATATCTATGGTTTTGGAAGACATGTATTTTTTGCTCCTTCATTTTTTTACCCATCCACCACCCCTCCACCCATATTTCTACCTGACCACAACGGTTTTTACCAGTCCAAATGACGGCTGGACGGGTCTCTGCATAAAGCTACGTACCTCTCCATCGTCATTCTGCATAATGATTTGTGTATGGTGCCTCTGAGTTCAGTTTCTCCGTGATATGGCTGCTGTGTGCTATTATTTATGAAACGATGCTTTTAGAAGAGAAGCCTGCTGCTTTGGTAAATAATCTTGTTCAGAAGCCCGTCATTACTTTTTCGTGGTTGGCGGCATTTACCAAATGTAGCAGAATAGAAGTGATAAACTATGATAGTGTGAGGTGCACCCAAGATTTCTGGGTCATCTAGTATATCTGCTGAAGGTTATGTGGGGCATTAAGTAGTGATAGGGCCCTGGCAGTGCAGATAACCAACACCTCATATGTTGTGTCGATGCAAGCCCCATGGAATTGTTAGAAGCAATTAGACATAATTGTGTTGCACACAGTACGGTCTCGTATATTACTGTAAGTAAAAAGAAGCAGAGAGAAAGATGTGAAGATTGTATCAGTCTAAAGGTCGTCAGTGCAGATATTGTTGTTATCAAGAGCATACATCTGGTGTTACCCATCTCAGTGCAGAACCATTTATAAGAAGACAAACGTACAAAAACATTTCTGTTTGTGGGAAACTGTTGATTCCATTTCGCATGCAGTCCATGCAGGTGAATCTTGTTAGATATGCATTTATTGTCTCCCCAGGCACAGATAGAAGATTCCAGTGTAAAGGTTTTGTGCACTAGGAGACCACTGACAGTTCTGACAGTCTAACAATAGCCAGTATGTGAAAGGGGAAACATTTTTGTTTTTTGTTTTCTTATAACAGAACTGGGTACATTTTCTAAATGTTACAACTACTTCTTTGAAGTACCTAAATGCTGGTTGAAGTCTGTTGAACTGATCAGAGACAATAAATGAGGTTACGTCTGTCATAAGTGCTGTACCAATTAACATGAAGTTTTAGAGTTAGACCCAGAATATTAGTCAACCTGTTAGAAATGCTATTCTGTATGTTGTGGTTTATCTAGTTATAGTCATCAGTAACTAAGTTTACCAATGTGGCTGTTTCTTTGTATCAGTGAAATGTAGTCATTAGCCCATGAGCTGCAAATTGATACTTCTTTGAAAAATAAGCGAGATTGTAATTGTAAAGAACACCATTGATTTTAATAATTACAAAATGTATAACATATTTTTAATTTAATATTAAGGTAACATCCACCATGACATCTGACCATATTTTAGATGGCCAAGTCAGCTGAACACCTGGATAATTGGTGTATCAAACATGTTCACTTACTCCATTGCATCACACCCTCTTGCCACCTGGGCCCTGTTCCATGCTGCACTCTCTCCCTCACCCCTGGACTAGACGGGTAGCCAGTCAGGCACCAGTTCCACTTCCAGGCAGCTCTCTGGCCTCTGGTGGTGTTTTCCAAAGGGAGCTGTACATGTCCTTTCTCCACACCTGAGCTCTAGCCCATGCAGGTGTGTTCTGGGATCACCAGGTGGGAAGAACACAGGAGTCAAGGAATGGGGAAGGTTTCCGGGGTTTGTGGTATTGGCCATTCGTATGAAGTATGTTAGGGCAATGGCCGATGTTTCTAAATGAAGGACATCATAGACTAGATTCTGTAGTATGTCTGTAGCATTGATTACCACACATAATACACATCTCAAAGGGCTCGTGTGTTTGTGAGTTAATATGCACACGTGTGTCTACCAAACAATTTGTGAAACAACTGGTGAAGGTGTCATCCTGCACCAAACATGCTGTTGAGCAGTTGTACAGGTCTAGCAACTGGTGAGCTGGAGTAGCTGGTTGGTAACTGTCATACCTTCTGAAAGTACCAAGTGAAGCACAGTGGTGCATTTCACCCTCGTCCCTCAGTCACGAGGACCTGGGATTGAAGCATGTGCTGCCTGATGTCAGACCTTGGACAAGTTCTACATTGCTTCAGTTGATTCAGCTGTATGAATGAGTACCTGGCTATAAACAGTGCACAAATTGTCTTCACACGTTAGTTTTCATGTGACAAGCTTCAGGAGGTTTGACCCCAGCATCTCTCGAATAAGATGCTGATACTATTAAGCCTTGTGCTGTGTCTGTGTGCCATATACCCGGTAACTATTGTAGGTGTAGACAAATAAATCACCTTGACCCGTTTTTATCAAATGAAAGAACACATGTTATGTATCAGAAATAGGCTATTTTCCTGTAAGAATATTGTATGTTTTATGCAGTCTACAATGATTTCATTCATGAATTAGTCCCACTTATTGCCAACAGGTTGATTGTCACTGATTTAGAACTACAGGAAGTAGTAGACACCAGGCAGACGTGATTTCGGCAGAAATATCTCTGATTACAGTGAGTTTTTTGTTGGCCGCACTAGCGCCTCAGTCCAGTACACCTGTGACTGACTGACGATAGCACTCGATAGGTTGGGTTCGGGGCACAACCCAAAATAATTTATCTGTAAGCAGGAAACATTTACCAAGCAACACAGGAATTAATTTTTTTTAATGTCAGCGACAGTTGAATTCAGCAGTGTGGGATATGTTCATTAGCATGACGTAATTTGGTAATATTAAGTATTACTTTGAAAATGTAGCTATGATGAGTTGTTATGTTGATGCACAAGTCTCAAAATGTGCAATGGCTGATGTCATATACATGTAGTCTATAGCAGGGAGGGAGTAGACGTCCCATTGCCATAAAATGCAGATTGTTTTTTCTCTTCCTTTTAAATCAAGGCATCTCAGTTCACCTAATTACGTCAATTAAATAATGCAGCAGAAGTGCACTAATTTGTAGTTCAAACTAGTAAACATGTTTGTTGGTGAACTGTGATTTCTAAGGAAAACACGATGTGATCTAAAAAAAAAATTCTGATTGGGTTAGTGAGAATTGATGTGCGTCTACAGATGTGTGCTGTGGCCATGTTTTTCTTGGTGCTACTGATGTAAGTGAGAGTGAGAAGATATGTTTGTTGGATGCTCAGCACATCACAGCACAGACGTCATTAGACGGAGAGAACACGTCTTGTGCCACAGACAGAAATGTAAAACTGGGCTGCCGGAAGACACAAATTGAAGTCTGCTACATTTTGGATTTGTTTCTTGAAACAGTTTGCTGGTGGACACCACACTAAAATAGTGTGTGAAGATATTGTCTTGTGGTAGAAAATAGAATTGCTATATTTATTTTATTTATAGCATAAATAAATAAACAAATGTAGTAATTATAATAAGAAATAATGGATGTTCAGTGTTAAGTTTTATTGACAAATTGTCGGCTATTTTTCCTTCCAAATTTCAGCTGAAATTTTACGATAATTACTCAGTAGCCACTTTGCCATTTTGTCTGTACAGAAAACAGAAAAAGTCGAAAATGATTGTCAGATTGTTGTAGAAGTTCAGTGGTGTAGAAAATGTGTTTGCTGGAGCAACAAATCACCTGAAGAAACAGGAGCATTATGACACTTATCAAACTGTAACAGAGCCAACAAATTAACAGCTGTCATTTGTGAGCACAAATTAACTCTGACATGGGCCACTTGCCGAAAAGAGGCTGAAAGAGGGCGTATCTCACAAACCACTTACCCTACAAAACTCAAATTTCACTTTGTAACCATAGGATGTAATTTGTTTTCACAAAATCTAAGATACAACCACCACATGGTGTTAAAAGGAATTGTAGTCTTGAATTGTTGTTTTGAATGCAGAGTCGAAGGACGGTGTATTTGCTAGCTGTGAGTTTGACAAACATGAGATAATTGACGGTGGTGATATCATGTTTTTTCCTCGCTAAATACGTACTTTCGAGATGTAGATCGTGACAGGTTCGAGCAAGTCTGTCAACATGTAGGTTTGTAAACAATGAATCAAGTGCGTTGTAAGTGGTTGTGAGCTATACGTACTACCTACCCTCTAGATGACTACGTACTACCTACCCTCTAGATGACTACGTACTACCTACCCTCTAGATGACTACGTACTACCTACCCTCTAGATGACTACGTACTACGTACCCTCTAGATGACTACGTACTACCTACCCTCTAGATGACTACGTACTACGTACCCTCTAGATGACTACGTACTACCTACCCTCTAGATGACTACGTACTACCTACCCTCTAGATGACTACGTACTACCTACCCTCTAGATGACTACGTACTACCTACCCTCTAGATGACTACGTACTACCTACCCTCTAGATGACTACGTACTACCTACCCTCTAGATGACTACGTACTACCTACCCTCTAGATGACTACGTACTACCTACCCTCTAGATGACTACGTACTACCTACCCTCTAGATGACTACGTACTACCTACCCTCTAGATGACTACGTACTACCTACCCTCTAGATGACTACGTACTACCTACCCTCTAGATGACTACGTACTACCTACCCTCTAGATGACTACGTACTACCTACCCTCTAGATGACTACGTGTGCCCACAGGTTCTGTGAGCAAGTTCTGGTTTATCTGAAAGAGCAGTGTATTCCTTGAATGATGATTGGTCCTGCCTTGAGGCAGTGTCAATAGAGGTAGCAGGAAGGCTATTGAAAAGTATTGATTAATCACAGAACAGACAAAGATGTCATTTACAAGTCTTGCTTTGATATTGCTACTACTGCAGAGTGGAAACCCACCTCGATGAAGAATCCTGGATCACCATTTATAAGCTACAGTATTACAAAGTACTATGATTAAAAAAAAAAACTATCGTGGTGCGGTTATCACAGACTGCACTCATGCACTGTGTTATCTATCATTTGTCGTGTTGTTAATTGAAATTAGTAGGTCTACATGAATGGGTATGGATTACTACCACGCTTTTTATGTTTTTGATGCATTGTTGTAGCCTACATAAATTTTTTATGTAACATTCTGTCATTGAATTTAAATATAGAAATGCACACAATTGAATGTACTTCTTTTATTTGTTCCAGGCTCGAAATCTTAATTCCAGTGAGCTTACTGCCATCAAGGTGATAAAGCTTGAAGCAGGTGAGTGCAGCGAGACAGAAGTGACATAGAGTGAGACAGGAGTGACGTAGAGTGAGATAGGAGTGACGTAGAGTGACACAGGAGTGATGTAGAGTAAGACAGGAGTGACATAGGGCGAGACAGGAGTGACATAGAGTGAGACAGGAGTGACGTAGAGTGAGACAGGAGTGACGTAGAGTGAGACAGGAGTGACACAGAGTGAGACAGGAGTGACATAGGGTGAGACAGGAGTGACGTAGGGTGAGACAGGAGTGACATAGAGTGAGACAGGAGTGACGTAGAGTGAGACAGGAGTGACACAGAGTGAGACAGGAGTGACATAGGGTGAGACAGGAGTGACGTAGGGTGAGACAGGAGTGACATAGAGTGAGACAGGAGTGACATAGAGTGAGACAGGAGTGACATAGAGTGAGACAGGAGTGACGTAGGGTGAGACAGGAGTGACATAGAGTGAGACAGGAGTGACGTAGAGTGAGACAGGAGTGACGTAGAGTGAGACAGGAGTGACATAGAGTGAGACAGGAGTGACGTAGGGTGAGACAGGAGTGACATAGAGTGAGACAGGAGTGACGTAGGGTGAGACAGGAGTGACATAGAGTGAGACAGGAGTGACGTAGGGTGAGACAGGAGTGACATAGAGTGAGACAGGAGTGACGTAGGGTGAGACAGGAGTGACATAGAGTGAGACAGGAGTGACGTAGGGTGAGACAGGAGTGACATAGAGTGAGACAGGAGTGACGTAGAGTGAGACAGGAGTGACATAGAGTGAGACAGGAGTGACATAGAGTGAGACAGGAGTGACGTAGGGTGAGACAGGAGTGACATAGAGTGAGACAGGAGTGACGTAGGGTGAGACAGGAGTGACATAGAGTGAGACAGGAGTGACGTAGGGTGAGACAGGAGTGACATAGAGTGAGACAGGAGTGACATAGAGTGAGACAGGAGTGACACAGACTAACAAGAGTCAAGACGAGGGTTGATGTCTAGGTATCATTGTGTGATCGGTCCACACAAAACCAGTGCCACTTAAGCTCGGACCAGTTACCTGAAATGTTGGTTTGATTGATCCATTACATTCTTGCTTGGCTGCATCGCAATCAGAATTATACAGTTAGGTTTTGCCTTGCTAAATGCCAACATGATGAGTTACAGTATTGCGCAATCTGCTGGAACTGAACTGTAATAAATTATGTGCTTCCCCCGTGTCAAATGTTGGATTATGTCATCCCACGTGCAACTTAGGCAGCTTAATTTAATCCAGGAGGCATTACAAACGTAAAAAACACAAAAATGGCCATGTACATTATATAAAGTTAGCACATCTAGGTAAAATTATGTTTTGTTAGTAAATTGCCTCAACTCAAATGACCCACATTTTATATGTCATGCATCAACATTCTGACACCAGTGCTTACTGCAACAACCTTTGAATAATGACATTCAAACAAAGGATATGTTCAAACGAAGTCTGAGGTCAAGCCACAGTCAAAGTAGCAGCTCAATGTTTGGCAGTTGATATTTTCTAGTGGTTTGTTATTTGTTGTACTGTGTTTTGTGTACACATCACTTCCCCACTCCCGCTGCCACTGTTTTGATCACAACAGCAGGCATGTGAGGTACATATCTTATTGTCACTGGTTGTGGAATGTTGCAGAATTAGCAGCAACCCAGATTTACTGATATATGGTGTACGATCGCAATTACACCGTTTTATATGTTATTCATACCTATGTAATGATTTGAGCAAATGCACAGTTATTCACGATAGTCTGAGTTGCCACATCATTTGGTCCTGGATGTCAATGGAGTTTATGGCAAACCTTCATCAATTTGGACATCTATAAATGTAATGACATACCGGGTATACCAGTAGTGCAAATAATAAAATTTCAGGGAGTTCAAGCAGATGATGGACGTTTTGGGGAGGGTTGGCTTGCACTGATAGTTGCCAAGGAGACCAGGGAGGCTAGACTATCTGTGTGGAGCCGGAGTTCCAAGAAGGCATGCGGAAATGTTATTTCCGGTCTCGTCTTTTTGTTGTGTTTACTAGCGGTGTGGTTCTTCAGTCTGTCCCTCATTGCAGCTGGAATGTACGTTAGCCATGCTGGTAGGTGCAATGCTGAGAGGTCTGACAGGGACCCTTCACTGGAGGAAGGGTGGTCTTGGTTGTACTTGGACCAAGTTGTGTCTTGCTAAGTGGGCTGCTATCTTTAGCACGCAGTGGTGTCACCTGTCAGTCTGCAGTTTCAGGGTTCACATGGCCCTTGAAAGGGTCATGTCATATTGTGTTGTCAGATCAGTTCAGTTGGTGACAGTGACAGTTACAGTCAGCACTGCAGCAAACTAATGTGACAATTGTAATTAAAAATTGATTGAATATGCAGATAAAGTACTGTAGTCTAGCCTTTAAAATTTAATATAAATTATTATAGTATAGTTGTTATATAGTAAAGAAGTTAGTATTCAGATGACTAGGTGTCTTTGATAGACATCGTATTTCTTTGTAAACTACCTGCCTAAATAGCTTTGAAGAACTAACAATAGTCATTGCATTGAAGGGATACAGTGAAACATGAACAATTGCACTGCGCCTTGAAAAACCATGTAAAATTGAACCAAATGGCCTCAGTACGAATGCTGTTTTCTTGTGTCTTACACAAATAATTTGGCACCTTTCTAGGGTGACCTTAACTGAAAGGTGGCTGTAACTCGGAGATGAATGTAAACTGAGGTTCCACTGTATTTGTCAGGAGTCGGAACAATGATGCAGAGAAGTTATCCTTATATAATGTATTCTATATTTCTATTTTATGAATTTTATGAATTTTATGAATTTTAACACACATTTGTATATTAAATAAATATTGTATATTAAATATTCCATTTGACTTGTAGGTAATTGTAATTGAATAGTACAGGTTTGGCATTAATATACGACAGTATTGTGGCCATAGTGTAAATTGCAGGGGAAATTAACCATATTACTCATGTACAGGTGTTTAATTGTGAAATCTCCATGAAGTGATTCACCATTGAGTGTTCATGTCTCATCCATACGGACATTAACGTTATTAGCAATGCATCCACACCATTAGTAAATTCAGTGTGGTAAATACCCAATAGTCTGTCACTTCACCAGGCTACGTTCACATGTGTCAATGTATACTCGCTGGAAGTGGGATCAATCCATTGAGTGCTTATGCTCATCTAGAGGTGACTATCGTTTATAGCGGGGTGTCTATCCATTCATTATACTGTGGCATCATCAGCTATGAATCATTTGACAGGTCCATCTGTGTGCAGTCAGGGCTGTAATGACTGTTGGCAGACAGGACCATCAACTGTCTGAGCACTGTCTCCTGTCTCACTCCATTCAGTCTCCAGTGGCTAGTCAGGGGGTGTCTCACTCCATTCAGTCTCCAGTGGCTAGTCAGGGGGTGTCTCACTCCATTCAGTCTCCAGTGGCTAGTCAGGGGGTTAAGTCTCACTCCACTCACGTCTCCAGTGGTAGTCAGGGGGTGTCTCACTCCATTCAGTCTCCAGTGGCTAGTCAGGGGGTGTCTCACTCCACTCAGTCTCCAGTGGCTAGTCAGGGGGTGTCTCACTCCATTCAGTCTCCAGTGGCTAGTCAGGGGGTGTCTCACTCCATTCAGTCTCCAGTGGCTAGTCAGGGGTGTCTCACTCCATTCAGTCTCCAGTGGCTAGTCAGGGGGTGTCTCACTCCATTCAGTCTCCAGTGGCTAGTCAGGGGGTGTCTCACTCCATTCAGTCTCCAGTGGCTAGTCAGGGGTGTCTCACTCCATTCAGTCTCCAGTGGCTAGTCAGGGGGTGTCTCACTCCACTCAGTCTCCAGTGGCTAGTCAGGGGTGTCTCACTCCATTCAGTCTCCAGTGGCTAGTCAGGGGTGTCTCACTCCATTCAGTCTCCAGTGGCTAGTCAGGGGTGTCTCACTCCATTCAGTCTCCAGTGGCTAGTCAGGGGTGTCTCACTCCATTCAGTCTCCAGTGGCTAGTCAGGGGGTGTCTCACTCCATTCAGTCTCCAGTGGCTAGTCAGGGGTGTCTCACTCCATTCAGTCTCCAGTGGCTAGTCAGGGGTGTCTCACTCCATTCAGTCTCCAGTGGCTAGTCAGGGGGTGTCTCACTCCATTCAGTCTCCAGTGGCTAGTCAGGGGGTGTCTCACTCCATTCAGTCTCCAGTGGCTAGTCAGGGGTGTCTCACTCCATTCAGTCTCCAGTGGCTAGTCAGGGGTGTCTCACTCCATTCAGTCTCCAGTGGCTAGTCAGGGGGTGTCTCACTCCATTCAGTCTCCAGTGGCTAGTCAGGGGGTGTCTCACTCCATTCAGTCTCCAGTGGCTAGTCAGGGGGTGTCTCACTCCATTCAGTCTCCAGTGGCTAGTCAGGGGGTGTCTCACTCCATTCAGTCTGCAGTGACAAGTCAGGGTGTCTCACTCCATTCAGTCTCCAGTGGGTAGTCAGGGGGTGTCTCACTCCATTCAGTCTCCAGTGGCTAGTCAGGGTGTCTCACTCCACTCAGTCTCCAGTGGCTAGTCAGGGGGTGTCTCACTCCATTCAGTCTCCAGTGGCTATTCAGGGGGTGTCTCACTCCATTCAGTCTCCTATGGCTAGTCAGGGGTGTCTCACTCCATTCGGTCTCCAGTGGCTAGTCAGGGGGTGTCTCACTCCACTCAGTCTCCAGTGGCTAGTCAGGGGGTGTCTCACTCCATTCAGTCTCCAGTGGCTAGTCAGGGTGTCTCACTCCACTCAGTCTCCAGTGGCTAGTCAGGGGGTGTCTCACTCCATTCAGTCTCCAGTGGCTAGTCAGGGGTGTCTCACTCCATTCAGTCTCCAGTGGCTAGTCAGGGGGTGTCTCACTCCATTCAGTCTCCAGTGGCTAGTCAGGGGTGTCTCACTCCACTCAGTCTCCAGTGGCTAGTCAGGGGTGTCTCACTCCATTCAGTCTCCAGTGGCTAGTCAGGGGGTGTCTCACTCCATTCAGTCTCCAGTGGCTAGTCAGGGGGTGTCTCACTCCATTCGGTCTCCAGTGGCTAGTCAGGGGGTGTCTCATCCATTCAGTCTCCAGTGGCTAGTCAGGTGCTCATATGTCTCCAGTGGCTAGTCAGGTGTCTCACTCCACTCAGTCTCCAGTGGCTAGTCAGGGGTGTCTCACTCCATTCAGTCTCCAGTGGCTAGTCAGGGGGTGTCTCACTCCACTCAGTCTCCAGTGGCTAGTCAGGGGTGTCTCACTCCACTCAGTCTCCAGTGGCTAGTCAGGGGGTGTCTCACTCCATTCAGTCTCCAGTGGCTAGTCAGGGGGTGTCTCACTCAATTCAGTCTCCTATGGCTAGTCAGGGGTGTCTCACTCCATTCGGTCTCCAGTGACTAGTCAGGGGGTGTCTCACTCCACTCAGTCTCCAGTGGCTATTCAGGGGGTGTCTCACTCCATTCAGTCTGCAGTGACTAGTCAGGGTGTCTCACTCAATTCAGTCTCCAGTGGCTAGTCAGGGGGTGTCTCACTCCATTCAGTCCAGTGGCTAGTCAGGGGGTGTCTCACTCCATTCAGTCTGCAGTGACTAGTCAGGGGGTGTCTCACTCCATTCAGTCTCCAGTGGCTAGTCAGGGGGTGTCTCACTCCATTCAGTCTCCAGTGGCTAGTCAGGGGGTGTCTCACTCCATTCAGTCTGCAGTGACTAGTCAGGGGGTGTCTCACTCCATTCAGTCTCCAGTGACTAGTCAGGGGGTGTCTCACTCCATTCAGTCTCCAGTGGTATCAGGGGGTGTCTCACTCCATTCAGTCTCAGTCTAGAGGGGTGTCTCACTCCTTTCCAGTCTCAGGCTAGTCAGGGGGCTCACCCACCAGTACCCTCACAGTGCTGTCATGTGACTAAACTCACATGTCCAGTCCTGTACCACTCGCTATAGTGTTTCCCCTGTACAACAATACTCTGGCGTCACCTTGTTTGAACTGACAAGAGTCCTGTAGGCACTCAAGGCGACACCTTTGCTATCCAGGTGGTTTTCCTGAAAATTGTGACAAATTACTTATTCCTGTATTACTCACTAATATTTTGCACCATGTACAATGACTGGCGTCCATGAGAACGCTTAGGTGATCCAGTGTTTGACCATACACTATGGCAATTGTCTTTTTACCTGTACCACTATAAGTGGTCACCTGACCCTATAAGCGTCCACCTGGACGCACCTGCAGTGAGACAGCCATACAGTTGGACCATGGTCTATTTTACAGTGACTCACGTCTGGTGACCAGTGGCAGTAAGCGTCCTACCTGACCACTCAGTAACCATAAATGGGATCCGGTGTACTTTACAGTGATGCGTCATCACCAGTACAGTCACCTAAGGCGTTATGTACTCAGTTCATTGGAAGGGTCCATTGCTTGTAGGAGCAATTCACTAACGGCGTCCACTTCATGCTGAGTGTGTCCACAGTTCAAAACCACTGACTGAAGGAGTTTACATGCTTCACTCACTGAAGTTATGTCAAAATGTTACATTAAAACTCACTATAGGCATGTTTCATCTTCTGTTTACACTAAAAGCAGTACTGTATACAAATAAGTAGTTAACCATGTTAGGATGTCATTGTGTGTCCAAACTGTAACAGCATGTTCATATGTGCAAGCGTCCAGTGTACCACTCTACTGATTGACCTGTCCACACATCATGAGATGTTCATGTAAGGTCACAGTCTTCCTCCCTCACTATGGCTACCTGACACTACGGCGTACTGTACCATTTACTAAAGGCTCCACCTGTACCACTCACTAAGGCGTCCACCTGTACCACTCACTAATGGCGTCCACCTGTACCACTCACTAAGCGTCCACCTGTACCACTCACTAAGCGTCCACCTTACCACTCACTAAGCGTCCACCTGTACCACTCACTAAGGCGTCCACCTGTACACTCACTAAGGCGTCCACCTGTACCACTCACTAAGGCGTCCACCTGTACCACTCACTAAGGCGTCCACCTGTACTACTCACTGAGGCGTCCACCTGTACTACTCACTGAGGCGTCCACCTGTACCACTCACTGAGGCGTCCACCTGTACCACTCACTAAGGCGTCCACCTGTACCACTCACTAAGGCGTCCACCTGTACCACTCACTAAGACGTCCACCTGTACCACTCACTAAGGCGTCCACCTGTACCACTCACTAAGGCGTCCACCTGTACCACTCACTAAGGCGTCCACCTGTACCACTCACTAAGGCGTCCACCTGTACCACTCACTAAGGCGTCCACCTGTACCACTCACTAAGGCGATCCACCTGTACCACTCACTAAGGCGTCCACCTGTACCACTCACTAAGGCGTCCACCTGTACCACTCACTAAGGCGTCCACCTGTACCACTCACTGAGGCGTCCACCTGTACCACTCACTGAGGCGTCCACCTGTACCACTCACTAAGACGTCCACCTGTACCACTCACTAAGGCGTCCACCTGTACCACTCACTAAGGCGTCCACCTGTACCACTCACTAAGACGTCCACCTGTACCACTCACTAGGCGTCCACCTGTACCACTCACTAGGCGTCCACCTGTCATCACTAGACGTCCACTGCACTAGGCGTCCACCTGTACCACTCACTAAGGCGTCCACCTGTACCACTCACTAGGCGTCCACCTGTACCACTCACTAAGCGTCCACCTGTACCACTCACTGAGGCGTCCACCTGTACCACTCACTAGGCGTCCACCTGTACCACTCACTGAGGCGTCCACCTGTACCACTCACTAAGGCGTCCACCTGTACCACTCACTAGGCGTCCACCTGTACCACTCACTAAGCGTCCACCTGTACCACTCACTAAGGCGTCCACCTGTACCACTCACTAGGCGTCCACCTGTACCACTCACTAAGGCGTCCACCTGTACTACTCACTAAGGCGTCCACCTGTACCACTCACTAAGGCGTCCACCTGTACCACTCACTGAGGCGTCCACCTGTACCACTCACTAAGGCGTCCACCTGTACCACTCACTAAGGCGTCCACCTGTACCACTCACTAAGGCGTCCACCTGTACCACTCACTAAGGCGTCCACCTGTACCACTCACTAAGGCGTCCACCTGTACCACTCACTAAGGCGCCCTACCACTCACTAGGCGTCCACCTGTACCACTCACTGAGGCGTCCACCTGTACCACTCACTAGGCGTCCACCTGTACCACTCACTAAGGCGTCCACCTGTACCACTCACTGAGGCGTCCACCTGTACCACTCACTGAGGCGTCCACCTGTACCACTCACTAAGGCGTCCACCTGTACCACTCACTGAGGCGTCCACCTGTACCACTCACTGAGGCGTCCACCTGTACCACTCACTGAGGCGTCCACCTGTACCACTCACTGAGGCGTCCACCTGTACCACTCACTAAGGCGTCCACCTGTACCACTCACTAGGCGTCCACCTGTACCACTCACTAAGCGTCCACCTGTACCACTCACTAGGCGTCCACCTGTACCACTCACTAAGGCGTCCACCTGTACCACTCACTGAGGCGTCCACCTGTACCACTCACTAAGCGTCCACCTGTACCACTCACTGAGGCGTCCACCTGTACCACTCACTGAGGCGTCCACCTGTACCACTCACTAAGGCGTCCACCTGTACCACTCACTAGGCGTCCACCTGTACCACTCACTAAGGCGTCCACCTGTACCACTCACTAAGGCGTCCACCTGTACCACTCACTAAGGCGTCCACACTGTACCACTCACTAAGGCGTCCACCTGTACCACTCACTAAGGCGTCCACCTGTACCACTCACTAGGCGTCCACCTGTACCACTCACTAAGCGTCCACCTGTACCACTCACTAAGGCGTCCACCTGTACCACTCACTAAGGCGTCCACCTGTACCACTCACTAAGGCGTCCACCTGTACCACTCACTAAGGCGTCCACCTGTACCACTCACTAAGGCGTCCACCTGTACCACTCACTAAGGCGTCCACCTGTACCACTCACTAAGGCGTCCACCTGTACCACTCACTAAGGCGTCCACCTGTACCACTCACTAGGCGTCCACCTGTACCACTCACTAAGGCGTCCACCTGTACCACTCACTAAGGCGTCCACCTGTACCACTCACTAAGGCGTCCACCTGTACCACTCACTAAGGCGTCCACCTGTACCACTCACTAAGGCGTCCACCTGTACCACTCACTAAGGCGTCCACCTGTACCACTCACTAAGGCGTCCACCTGTACCACTCACTAAGGCGTCCACCTGTACCACTCACTAAGGACGTCCACCTGTACCACTCACTAAGCGTCCACCTGTACCACTCACTAAGGCGTCCACCTGTACCACTCACTGAGGCGTCCACCTGTACCACTCACTGAGGCGTCCACCTGTACCACTCACTGAGGCTCCACCTGTACCACTCACTGAGGCGTCCACCTGTACCACTCACTGAGGCGTCCACCTGTACCACTCACTAAGGCGTCCACCTGTACCACTCACTAAGGCGTCCACCTGTACCACTCACTAAGGCGTCCACCTCTACCACTCACTAAGGCGTCCACCTGTACCACTCACTAAGGCGTCCACCTCTACCACTCACTAAGGCGTCCACCTGTACCACTCACTAAGGCGTCCACCTGTACCACTCACTAAGGCGTCCACCTGTACCACTCACTAAGGCGTCCACCTGTACCACTCACTAAGACGTCCACCTGTACCACTCACTAAGACGTCCACCTGTACCACTCACTAAGGCGTCCACCTGTACCACTCACTGAGGCGTCCACCTGTACCACTCACTGAGGCTTCCACCTGTACCACTCACTAAGGCGTCCACCTGTACTACTCACAAAGGCGTCCACCTGTACCACTCGCTAAGACATCCACCTGTACCACTCACTGAGGCGTCCACCTGTACCACTCACTGAGGCGTCCACCTGTACCACTCACTAAGGCGTCCACCTGTACCACTCACTAAGGCGTCCACCTGTACCACTCACTAAGGCGTCCACCTGTACCACTCACTAAGGCGTCCACCTGTACCACTCTCTAAGGCGTCCACCTGTACCACTCACTGAGGCGTCCACCTGTACCACTCACTGAGGCGTCCACCTGTACCACTCACTGAGGCGTCCACCTGTACCACTCACTGAGGCGTCCACCTGTACCACTCACTGAGGCGTCCACCTGTACCACTCACTGAGGCGTCCACCTGTACCACTCACTAAGGCGTCCACCTGTACCACTCACTAAGGCGTCCACCTGTACCACTCACTAAGGTGTCCACCTGTACCACTCATTAAGGCGTCCACCTGTACCACTCACTAAGGCGTCCACCTGTACCACTCACTCACTAAAGCGTCCAGGTTTCAGTCACCATCAACCTCCAGCTGCACCTCAGGGTGTTCTTGCAACATCCTCCTGTGCTCCTCCCCTTCCAGTCCCAGACTTCTCCCTCTTGTCTTATGGTGAGGCCATGCAGAACCCTTGCCTCAAGAGAAATGTCTTCATCTCACAGGTGGTGCAAATGAACCCTACCCAGCTAGATACACAGACAGCGACACTTTGAGTGTAGATGTACACATTTAAGTAATTTGAAAAAACATTTTTTTATAAAGATTAAGGAGATTACCATTTAGATGTTATGTCAGGGTAATCCCTTTTTGGTAGTTTATAATAATAAATCAAACAGTAGTAATAGTTGTACTTCAGTGTTAACAAAGAAGCATAAAAGTACATATACATAATTACATAATTGTCTATTATTGCATGTACAAAAAGTATATAGCACAATGATAATTCAGGATTAAGCAGTCTTTAATGCTGTTATTTGCACCTTCAGCCTACATGCCTCATTACTGTTCTCCTAAGTGTCAGTGCTCGGTTCTTACCCGTTTCACTTGTGTGTTTCCAGGAGATGATTTTGCGGTGATCCAGCAGGAGATTCTCATGATGAGAGACTGCAAACATCCAAACATAGTTGCCTACCACGGCAGCTATCTGAGGTAGGTGTCAGTGCACAGAGATATACACATGAAGAAGGGTGACCATGTGGCAGTTAGGAGATTGGCCCTGAACTCTGGGCAGATTGGCTCTAAAGTCATGGGATGTTGGTCCAAATGGTGGAAGGTTGGCCCCAAAATGGAGGAAATTTGGCCATAAAATGAAGATTGGCACTAAAATGGTGAGAGTTATAGCCTAGAATGGTAGGAGACCCTGATAGTTGTGGGAGATTAGTCCTAAGAAATAAGGACACCTGTCACTCCATAAAAACCTCACAGAAATGCTAAATTGTGTACAAAATAACAAGGCTGACCTTTGAACCTTGTGCTGTAAGATAAGACCATGGTACTGCAAGTTGATGATGTGTGGTTTGATGATAAATTTATTACAGCTGTGATTTTTTCAGACACTTTCACACCCCAACAGTCTGTTATAAATTACAACATAAACATTTGGCATAGTTGATTTGCTTTGCAGGCGAACCAGACATCCACCTTCAAAGAAAATTAGAAATATCAGTAAGCATAAAAATTTGTTAAAAGGTTCAACCACACACTGTAACCGTGAAGCTATTTATATTATAAGACGTCATTGCCCTTTCATTGGCCATAATCTTCAGATTGAATTATTGAGTTTCAGATATGTTTTCTTTTCTGTATAATCCTTGAATATTACTGAGACAATCATTTTTAGAATTGTCTCTATTTGAAAGAGCATTTGCATGAATTTGGTATTTGCTCAAAGATCTATTGGGAAGTTGGCATCTGTCTACCAAAGTTCTCATCTGGATGTAACCTGCATACGTACAACTGATACGGGTGGTTCTATGGGTATACATGTACCAAGATACACATAACTACACTCTCATAAGCCAGAAACCAAAGCCAAAAGGCAAGGGCTTAGTACTGATATTATTAAATAATAACTTTCAAACTGTACACTTTGCTGCGTGCGTGCGTGCGTGCGTGCGTGCGTGCGTGCGTGCGTGCGTGCGTGCGTGCTTGTGGGTTATTATCTGTCAATTTTTACTTGGTTTGTATTTGGTCTGTATTGGCCAAATGTGATTAATTCATGTCAATATTAATTTTGGTAAATCTCAAAAAATTCAATGTGTGTTCATTTATATTCGGGCACAGAACAATGGTTGGGTAAATGCTACAGTTTCCTAGGAGGATGGGGAGTTAGGATGACCCAGTTGACAGGATCCACCGTGTTGTCACTGTCTGTTGTATTGTATTGTGTTGTGTTGTATTGTGTTGTATTGTATTGTATTGTATTGTTTGTTGTGTTGTATTGTATTGTATTGTATTGTGTATTGTATTGTGTTGTGTTGTGTTGCAGGCGCTACAAGCTGTGGATCTGCATGGAGTACTGTGGAGGTGGATCCCTGCAGGACATCTACCACTGTAAGTGCACCAACCACTCCCAGCCCCACTTGGATCTTCAGATAACTTCTGTTTAGGTGACACTTGATGAGCGTGCAGTGATCTAGCGGTTGATTGCTGGATTGCTCCGGTGCCACCTGGTGGAGGTTTGGTGTTGGGTAGGCTGCTGTGTCGAAACTTGTGCTGTTTTGTTTACATGTGTTTCAAAAGAGGCGCCATAAGTCATAGGGCCCTGTCATCTGTTATCTGTGGCAGGGTAAATAGAAGATCCCATGCAGGCAAATGAGGAAAACTGGGCGTGGATTCGCTGGGCACAGGACTCATTCTAAAAAATATTTTTTTTCAACAGAATAATCAACAAATGGTTGTGGTCTCATAATAGTAGGAAGAAGGAGATATGCATGGGGCAAACATGTGCTTCATTCTAAGCAGACAACTATCACAGTAGCTAGACTGGGTAGAGTGCAGGGTGCTCTCTGTCTTGGTTGAGTTGGCGCTGGTAATTGAGACTCCCTTCCTCTGTCAGTGCTGTAACAGGGATACACTACCGAAGAACAGTGAGGGTGTGAAAACACAAAACCATTTGCCAGTGACAGAAATGTGTTGTCATTTTACAGATAAAAACACAATGACGTTCTATCAGAAATTATCTCCATTGTTGCAGCAACAACGATATTGCCATTTTAAGGGCCACCACAGAAGTCTTCATTAATGATTCCACGTGTGTGAAATGGAGGTGATATATATTTGGCTGTGCACTAGTACAGGGAACTGTACAGTAGTTGTAGAGACGGCAGAAGGGAAGGGGGAGTCTGGGCCAAATGGGATGTAACAGGGTTTTGTTTACGACAGTGGCAGTGGGCCAGGAGTAAATATGTGCAGTGTGATAGTTAGGGTCGCGGGTCACCAGTACAAGTCAGGGTTCACGGTCGCTCCAGGGTCCAGGTGTCACAAGACATTGCCATGTTTTGTCATGATTTTGTAACCTAAGATGACCACCTTAGGCTTTGCAAATATAAAAAAGTTGCAATTTCATAGTGTCTTTACAATGTTGTCGGCACTCGGCACCTGTGTTTTTAAATAACATAAATGTCCTCTGTCCAAATCGTTGTCTTATGTAACTCGGTCTAGACACACATGGCTCAGTCAAACACCACAGCACCCAGTGTGTGTTGGTCCTGGCTGTGTTTGTCGGTACATTCTTGGCACTTCATTCTTGTACCTGTGTCCAGACACCTGTACAACAGTGGTCCCAAATCAGCGAGCAGGGACTACTAGGGTCTTTAGCCACTTCCAGGGGGTCCTCGCAACATTTGCATATTCATTTTAGGACGACCAGCCATTATCAGCTTTGTAGTAGTTTGATATTAAATTTGCCATTCATTTAGTTTCTGCTGTTGCCAGTCACGACACTGCATGCTGTTGTTAATTTTGCGGTAAATTGAATCTCACGCAGTAGTGGTGCCCTGTGGGTAATGCCACCCCGATAAGTTATAAGTTGTGGGGAGCGGTGGTCGCGCGGTAGAGTGCCGCCGGACTGTCAATCGAGGAGACGGTGGTTCAATCAAAACTTAGGCAATTTCGTAACACCACATTTGCCTGTGTCTTTCGGAAGAGACACTAAAAGCTGGTGGTCCCTTCTATTTGGTGTCTATGCCAGGGGAAGTAAAAGATCCCACACAGGGGGTAAATATGTAACCTGTAGTGGACTCACTAATTCTAGAGGACAACTCCTATGTTAGCCCAAGTTTGGGCTGTTTGGAGGAAACCATCTGATACCTGAGTTTGTCCATTGAAAAAGTAAATATATCTATGTCTTTATGTTTGTTTTAATTCATTGCCAGTTGGTACATCAGAAGCCATAGGATGTGAATGAACGTAGATAGACTGGGGGTTTAGTCGCTTGGGAGGAGATGCGTTTAAACTGCCCTAAAGTTAGATAATAAATAACGTGGCACATTATGTAAAAAATACGATGATGGAAATCTCAGGCAGAAATGTAAGGTATTCTGAGTTGAGAACAAGTTTAAACATGAGCTGTTGCACATATATCAGTATGAACACAACAGTCATTTACTGTCTTACTGTTTTGTTTAGTAAAACAAGCAGCCTGGAGGTTTAGGCAATAACTAATTATGTATAGTTGACATTTTCCACACCTGGACTCTGTACTTTACAGTATTATTCCAATACCAACAGGTAGATGGTCCAGAAGTTATTCCAACACCAACAGGTAGATGGTCCAGCAGTTATTCCAACACCAACAGGTAGATGGTCCAGCAGTTATTCCAACACCAACAGGTAGATGGTTCAGCAGTTATTCCAACACCAACAGGTAGATGGTCCAGCAGTTATTCCAACACCAACAGGTAGATGGTCCAGCAGTTATTCCAATACCAACAGGTAGATGGTCCAGCAGTTATTCCAATACCAACAGGTAGATGGTTCAGCAGTTATTCCAATACCAACAGGTAGATGGTTCAGCAGTTATTCCAATACCAACAGGTAGATGGTCCAGCAGTTATTCCAATACCAACAGGTAGATGGTTCAGCAGTTATTCCAACACCAACAGGTAGATGGTCCAGCAGTTATTCCAATACCAACAGGTAAATGGTTCAGCAGTTATTCCAATACCAACAGGTAGATGGTTCAGCAGTTATTCCAATACCAACAGGTAGATGGTTCAGCAGTTATTCCAATACCAACAGGTAGATGGTTCAGCAGTTATTCCAATACCAACAGGTAAATGGTTCAGCAGTTATTCCAATACCAACAGGTAGATGGTCCAGCAGTTATTCCAATACCAACAGGTAGATGGTCCAGCAGTTATCGAGGATGACCAAGCAAAATTATTAACTGTGCAGTGTATTTAGTAAATTGGACAGCACTGTCACCTTTACATTACTATTTGATAAAGAGTACACTTACACTGTCTAATTAGTCTGACTGAATGGTTCTATTATTCATCATCCTAGTTTCTGCTGTAAAGACCACATTTGTAGTGCAGATACACTTGATCAAACTGACCCATGTGTGTGACACTCCTAAATACACTTAACGGTGCAGGGCCAGGTAAGGACTGCTCCCTGCATTGCATCAACTCTTCTTATATCCACAACACACTGCAGATCTATGCGGTGTTCATCTGCCATTACCCAACGGAAGAGAACCCTATAGATAGATCATTGTGCAGATTGTCTGAATCTAAGTGAAGACGTAATAATGATGTAGTGTTGAGGGGTTGAGTAGACAGTATGTTTGATCAGGACTGTCAGATTATCACAGATAACCTTCAGTGTTTTGGTGTGTATTGATATTGTTGTTATTTTTATTTCCGAAGTCAATCCGACAGATCCCTGTCTGATTTTAGACGAAATGAAGGGGTGTCAGGTTTCAAAGTGGTTTGTGGGAAACCGAGGTATTAAAATTTCACAAATGTCCCAGGGCGTGTCTTCCAGCGGAGGCTACATATGCTGTGAAGTTTTCGATAGCAGACATTCAAATTTTATAGGAAATGAAGAAAACAAAGGCCACCTGTGGAAAGGAAAATGTTGTCTGATGTCTGCATTTTCTTTGCGGAACATCATTGACCATAGCTGTATCTAGGGACCCATTGACCATAGCTGTATCTAGGGACCCAGCTGACCAAGAGGTCAGTGTGATGGGGAGGGTCAGAAGCAGTTCTGACTAGTACCCTATGTGGACCTAACAATATTAATCTGGTGGTGAGTAAAGACAACATTTGTGCAGTGAGTGGTGAGTGTGTCTGTGCTAGCTCCTGTCGGACTATCATGGAAAGGGACGTATGCTGGTGTCTCAAAATGTGGACTCTGTGATATCTGGAACCACGGGTTCAACGACCAGGAAATATGGACCTGCCCTATGATTAAACCCTCCCACAAAATAAATGTAAAGTAACGTATATGAAGTCAAGGATTTTACAGCCAGATACCTTTCTGTGTCCCATTGTACTATTTTTGGCTGTAGCTTTGGATGTTTAAATTATTTACTTTTTTAATGCAAACATCAGGTCAAAAATATGTAGCTGTATTTCTAATGGGCCAATCACAGGACTGAGTAGGTTAAAAAGATATATTTAAGCCGTCTGCTTCTGTAGACATAAGATGATGATGTACACGGCTCTTTGACTAGAAGGGCAGAGCAGCACTGTCATAGGTCTCACCTACTGCACTGTCCACATGTCCACTCCAGATCTGGACCACAGAGTGGACGAAAGTGCTATCAGCGGAGTAGCTTTCTTCAGTGAGCAACTTGGCATAGAGAGGCTGGGTTAAATACGTTCATACTTCCCTGGAAACAGAAAGCGAATGTGATGCGTACACAGGGTATGACAGTAACCCCAGTGTGTGACAGTAACCCTTGTGTTGCAGTGACCGGGCCACTGGTTGAGCTACAGATTGCCTACATCTGCCGGGAGACCCTCAAAGGTCTGCTCTACCTACACACCATGGGCAAGATGCACCGAGACATCAAGGTAAGGTGACAAAGTCCTACAACCTTTCAGGGTTGTCGTCTGTCTGGCCCCAAAATATGCAGTTGTTTAGGGTTGTTCCAAAGCTGTCCCCCAGAGGTTAGGTGTGGATTTAAGTGGGAGGTTTGGGATTAGTGAAAGGAAGTTGATAGGGGATTGTTTTCAAAATAGAAGCTAGAAAGAGAAGAGTTAGACTAACACAGAGACAGGGGGTTGAGGGAAGAGATCTTGTGAGATCTGTGGGTGTGAGAAGAGAGTGGGAGCAAGAGGGGAGGGACTGGAAGTGGGTTGTGGAGAGAACGGGTCAAGATCAGCGACTGGGTAAGAAACGGAAAGAAAAAACTGAAGGTTGAATTTTTAGGTGACTGTGAGCCTTGCCCAGGACAACAGGGGGACAGCAGACAGCAAACAATAATTGTGTCACTTAGCCAGGACAACAGGGGGACAGCAGACAGCAAACAATAATTGTGTCACTTAGCCAGGACAACAGGGGACAGCAGACAGCAAACAATAATTGTGTCACTTAGCCAGGACAACAGGGGGACAGCAGACAGCAAACAATAATTGTGTCACTTAGCCAGGACAACAGGGGGACAGCAGACAGCAAACAATAATTGTGTCACTTAGTCAGGACAACAGGGGACAGAAGACAGCAAACAATAATTGTGTCACTTAGCCAGGACAACAGGGGGACAGCAGACAGCAAACAATAATTGTGTCACTTAGTCAGGACAACAGGGGACAGAAGACAGCAAGTGGTTGTGACAGAGTAATTGTGTCACTTAGTCAGGACAACAGGGGACAGCAGACAGCAAACAATAATTGTGTCACTTAGCCAGGACAACAGGGGACAGCAGACAGCAAACAATAATTGTGTCACTTAGCCAGGACAACAGGGGACAGAAGACAGCAAACAATAATTGTGTCACTTAGCCAGGACAACAGGGGACAGAAGGCAGCAACAAGTGTGTCACTTAGCCAGGACAACAGGGGACAGAAGACAGCAACAAGTGTGTCACTTAGCCAGGACAACAGGGGACAGAAGACAGCAACAAATGTGTCACTTAGCCAGGACAACAGGGGACAGAAGACAGCAACAAGTGTGTCACTTAGCCAGGACAACAGGGGACAGAAGACAGCAAACAATAATTGTGTCACTTAGTCAGGACAACAGGGGACAGAAGACAGCAAACAATAATTGTGTCACTTAGCCAGGACAACAGGGGACAGAGACAGCAACAAATGTGTCACTTAGCCAGGACAACAGGGGACAGAGACAGCAACAATTTGTGTCACTTAGTCAGGACAACAGGGGACAGCAGACAGCAAACAATAATTGTGTCACTTAGCCAGGACAACAGGGGACAGAAGACAGCAACAAATGTGTCACTTAGCAGGACAACAGGGGACAGAGACAGCAACAAATTGTGTCACTTAGCCAGGACAACAGGGGACAGAAGACAGCAAACAAAATGTGTCACTTAGCAGGACAACAGGGGACAGAGACAGCAACAATTGTGTCACTTAGCCAGGACAACAGGGGACAGAGACAGCAACAAATGTGTCACTTAGCAGGACAACAGGGGACAGAAGCAGCAACAAATGTGTCACTTAGCCAGGACAACAGGGGACAGAAGACAGCAACAAATGTGTCACTTAGCCAGGACAACAGGGGACAGAAGACAGCAACAAAATGTGTCACTTAGCCAGGACAACAGGGGACAGAAGGCAGCAACAAGTGTGTCACTTAGCCAGGACAACAGGGGACAGAAGACAGCAACAAGTGTGTCACTTAGCCAGGACAACAGGGGACAGAAGACAGCAACAAGTGTGTCACTTAGCCAGGACAACAGGGGACAGAAGACAGCAACAAGTGTGTCACTTAGCCAGGACAACAGGGGACAGAAGACAGCAACAAGTGTGTCACTTAGCCAGGACAACAGGGGGACAGAAGACAGCAACAAGTGTGTCACTTAGCCAGGACAACAGGGGACAGAAGACAGCAACAAGTGTGTCACTTAGCCAGGACAACAGGGGACAGAAGACAGCAACAAATGTGTCACTTAGCCAGGACAACAGGGGGACAGAAGACAGCAACAAGTGTGTCACTTAGCCAGGACAACAGGGGACAGAAGACAGCAACAAGTGCGTCACTTAGCCAGGACAACAGGGGACAGAAGACAGCAACAAGTGTGTCACTTAGCCAGGACAACAGGGGACAGAAGACAGCAACAAGTGTGTCACTTAGCCAGGACAACAGGGGACAGAAGGCAGCAACAAGTGTGTCACTTAGCCAGGACAACAGGGGACAGAAGACAGCAACAAGTGTGTCACTTAGCCAGGACAACAGGGGACAGAAGACAGCAACAAATGTGTCACTTAGTCAGGACAACAGGGGACAGAAGACAGCAACAAGTGTGTCACTTAGCCAGGACAACAGGGGACAGAAGACAGCAACAAGTGTGTCACTTAGCCAGGACAACAGGGGACAGAAGACAGCAACAAGTGTGTCACTTAGCCAGGACAACAGGGGACAGAAGACAGCAACAAGTGTGTCACTTAGCCAGGACAACAGGGGGACAGAAGACAGCAACAAGTGTGTCACTTAGCCAGGACACAGGGGACAGAGACAGCAACAAGTGTGTCACTTAGCCAGGACAACAGGGGGACAGAAGACAGCAACAAGTGTGTCACTTAGCCAGGACAACAGGGGGACAGAAGACAGCAACAAGTGTGTCACTTAGCCAGGACAACAGGGGGACAGAAGACAGCAACAAGTGTGTCACTTAGCCAGGACAACAGGGGACAGAAGACAGCAACAAGTGTGTCACTTAGCCAGGACAACAGGGGACAGAAGACAGCAACAAGTGTGTCACTTAGCCAGGACAACAGGGGACAGCAGCAGCAACAAGTGTGTCACTTAGCCAGGACAACAGGGGACAGAAGACAGCAACAAGTGTGTCACTTAGCCAGGACAACAGGGGGACAGAAGACAGCAACAAGTGTGTCACTTAGTCAGGACAACAGGGGGACAGAAGACAGCAACAAGTGTGTCACTTAGCCAGGACAACAGGGGACAGAAGACAGCAACAAGTGTGTCACTTAGCCAGGACAACAGGGGACAGAAGACAGCAACAAGTGTGTCACTTAGCCAGGACAACAGGGGACAGAAGACAGCAACAAGTATGTCACTTAGCCAGGACAACAGGGGACAGCAGACAGCAACAAGTGTGTCACTTAGCCAGGACAACAGGGGGACAGAAGACAGCAACAAGTGTGTCACTTAGCCAGGACAACAGGGGGACAGAAGACAGCAACAAGTGTGTCACTTAGCCAGGACAACAGGGGGACAGAAGACAGCAACAAGTGTGTCACTTAGTCAGGACAACAGGGGACAGAAGACAGCAACAAGTGCGTCACTTAGCCAGGACAACAGGGGGACAGAAGACAGCAACAAGTGTGTCACTTAGTCAGGACAACAGGGGGACAGAAGACAGCAACAAGTGCGTCACTTAGCCAGGACAACAGGGGACAGAAGACAGCAACAAGTGTGTCACTTAGCCAGGACAACAGGGGGACAGAAGACAGCAACAAGTGTGTCACTTAGCCAGGACAACAGGGGACAGAAGACAGCAACAAGTGTGTCACTTAGCAGGACAACAGGGGGACAGAAGACAGCAACAAGTGTGTCACTTAGCCAGGACAACAGGGGACAGAAGACAGCAACAAGTGTGTCACTTAGTCAGGACAACAGGGGACAGAAGACAGCAACAAATGTGTCACTTAGCCAGGACAACAGGGGACAGAAGACAGCAACAAGTGTGTCACTTAGCCAGGACACAGAATGGTGTCACACGGAAGCCTTGACTGTGAGAGACTGCAGGTTCCAGTGCATGAGTCATTGCCTGTTTCAATGGGAGATGACTCGCAGCAATACTTAGCCATCATTCATGGAGTTGTAAAGGCTGCAGATACCATCAATAAGGCCTGATTACCTTTTGTAGCTGTAGTCAGATCAATATGCATGAGTGGTGTTATGAACTGTCTCCATGCACATACTCTCTGCATTGGCTCAACAAACCCTCTGATTCAGATGCATTGAACAAATATTAAACAACATGAGCACATTGACGTATATTTGGAAGAATTATTTGGGACTTTTTGTGATAAATAATAAGCTTTATGGAGGTAATAAATCAGGTTTGATTTTAGCTGAAAGTAAATATCGAAAATATGATACTAGTCAATAGATGTACTGATTCTAAAGAAAACATCTTGAAATAATCCACAGACTAAAAAATTACTGTAAGATGTTATGTAAACAGGTTTATATGAAAGGATTATAACATCTTTCTCATAGAACACGTTCAGAGTGATTATTGTGAAAAATATAAATAAATGTGTCTTATTTGAAACATTATTTCAACACTAAAACACTAGTTGAAACTAAAGCGAAAAAGTCTTTTTTGTAGTGTCTCTGTCAGCATAGACCTATTGGGAATTCTCGTGGACTAAAATATTTGACTGTTAACAAATCGAGACTTGTGATGATTGTGTGTGTAAACATAAGTCTACATGTGTCTCTATCACCGCCAGTCTTTGGCCTGGCTGTAGCAGGAATGTCTGCATCTGGTTGAGTTGTAATGGTGCTAACTTTTGTCTTTCATTTCAGGGGGCAAATATCCTTCTGACTGATGAAGGGGACGTCAAACTAGGTTTGTAAACTGTCGTACGACATTAATGTCTTTAGATGTTAACTGGCCAAGTCGTCAGAGGGGTGTTTTCTACTTGTGTGGGGAGCTGTGGAACAGTGGGTAGAACACGCGGCTCCTGGTCAAGAGGAATCAACTATGAGTACATATGTTGTTGCTTCAGTTCACGTGGACATGTCCACTGGGAACTGGGCTGATGAGAGTGGTGGACGTAGAGCATAGCTTTATGCAGTGACCCGTCCGTCCACCTGTCATTTGGACGGGTAAAACCTGATGTGGACGGGTAGAAATATGGGTGGACGGGTCAAAAGATGAAGCAGCAAAAAAATAAAGTCTTTTTTATCAGTTATGCTTTAGAAGTGAGTGTAAATGGTGTCACATGTGTGCTTGTAGTCCATTTCAGGTCATCAGACACATTTCAAGTTTATAAACTGGCTTAACAGTTAACATCCATGTGTCCTACACAATATGTGTGACTGGCAAAAATGTTGTTCTGTGTAAAACCCTGATGTAAAGGAATGCATGAGACAATGCAAAGAGTTGGTGACAAATCTGTCTGCTGAGGACGAACATATAGGGACAAGGCATGAGATATTGTGTCACATAAAACTGACAACTAAACCTTCATAAGAAAGGCACAGATTTACTGATGCTGTTGAAATGTTATGTTTACAGCGGACTTTGGTGTCTCTGCCCAAATCACAGCGACAATGTGTAAACGCAAGTCCTTCATTGGGACACCCTACTGGTAAGTAGGACCTTCTGGTTTCTGGCAGCTAAAAATTATATGCTGTAAAAATATTCACTTCAAAACTGTCATGGAGCATTTCACTTCATACAGAAAATCATTTTGAAAAGAAACTGTTCATACTTGCTAAAGTATAAAAAATAGTTGCTGGTAAACTTGCTTTCATGAAAAAACATATTGATCATTCAACATGATTTAGTCAGTGCCATTACGGACATGAAGACTTAATGTAATAAATAGATTGCATTGATGAGGTAGGCGTTATTAATAATTAATCCATTTTGAAGTAGTTCAACATCGAGACTTGTCTGGCAAATGATGAAAATAGAAATTCAATTAGTCCAATTGATACTGGAGGTAATTTATTGCCCTTTTCAGTATCCTTTCAACCAGACAATGATGTAAACCTGTTTAATTTGTACCTCCAATAGTAATATATGTATCATTCTGTAACATAAATATTGCTAGATGTGGTGCATGTACGCCTCTATCAGTACATATATTGTTTTGTAATAGTAGCAGTTATTTAACTCTACTGGGTAGACAGCCTTCTTCTTTTACACCCTGCTGTGGGCAGACAATTTTAAGATGGCAGTCATCTGTGAATTATGCTGCATTAAAATGTGGATATCTCGACAACCGATGCATGAACATAGAATGATTGTGTGAATAAAATGAGTTATTAAGATTTCTGTGTTGCCATCAATTATGTTTCAGATCTTAAAGCAAAACTTCAACAATTATGATGACAAAATAAATAAGCAACTTCATCATGCTACATATTAAAACATCCCAGAACACACCACGGTGATCCTGTGAAACTAATGTAGCCATGTATACTAGTTTTATCATAGTAAAACTATGACATTTTGATGGTTAGTTTTCAAATTATAATTGCTTTTGTAAACAACGCCATAATTAACAAAATGGCTATCGTTTACCGAATGGAATGTTCTTTTCGAATGTAAAATCAACAGCGAAATAAATTTCAATCAATTGGCGAAATGAACATGCTGCCCGACGGGTATTCTTCTTCGTACCTCAACAATGAAAAGTCGGACAGACAATGTAGATGGACGATAATAAGGTCTCCGTGATCACTGTCGATATTATTCATGTTGCAAACACTGATATCCGACTCGAAATGATCTTAGTAAAATCTGCCAAATGCTGTACGATGTCGAAGGTCAACTTGATGAACGCACCTCAACATCCTTCAAAATAAACTCACTTAATTCGCAAATTAAATTTTTTCACAATGTGGCAACAGCACATTTCCGTGACCTACATACAGCATAGACAAGCAGTTTGAGCAGGCTGGTTAATGTAAAAGAAGGATCTGATCGCGGTAAATGAAAGGCCCATGAACTGGTTTTGGACGGTCTGCGCGTACAAGGTGTTGGGCAGTTTTGGATGGTCTGTGCAGTAAAGACTTAGGATAACTAGTTTTTAACGCGAATCAAGTACTATAACTGTGCTTATGAAACGGGGATATGGAGTTGATACCATAGTTGCCTCTTTTGTCACAGGATGGCGCCAGAGGTCGCTGCGGTTGAGCGGAAAGGAGGCTACAATCAGCAGTGTGACATTTGGGCGGTGGGCATTACGGCGATCGAGTTTGCGGAACTACAACCTCCAATGTTTGACCTTCATCCTATGAGGTAGGTGCAGATTTCATAGATATCTGACAATATCTGACACAGACCTCAGCAACTCCTGCCACACGAGAAGTTCTCATTTTACGGCATACACTACTTATAGCCTGTACTTACATTTCATTCTTAACATGTAAGCTAAGTTTGGTAAACATGCTTTCTCTGTAGCTGCACTCAAAATTTGGAATCAAATCCCTGTCGTTACAGGATCATCCGAAACTGTAGTGAAAAACTCGACTTATTTGTTTGAAATCACATTCCTACCCTAAACCTTTGGCTGTTGATTATTGTATGCTGTGTCTCAGACCACAAATTGCACATTTGTTGTACATATCAAGATTTTAACAAGATCGTGGTGATATAAACTAATAGAGGCAGCACAGTTATTTAAAGCGCGGCTCACAGTTGTGACAACAGATGCCTCTGAGAGAGAACATTTCCCTGCCTACTAGCCAGACCTATGAACCTCTGAGAGAGAACATTTCACTGCCCACTAGCCAGACCTATGAACCTCTGAGAGAGAACATTTCACTGCCCACTAGCCAGACCTATGAACCTCTGAGAGAGAACATTTCACTGCCCACTAGCCACACCTATGAACCTCTGAGAGAGAACATTTCACTGCCCATTAGCAGCCAGACCTATGAACCTCTGAGAGAGAACATTTCCCTGCCCACTAGCCAGACCTATGAACCTCTGAGAGAGAACATTTCACTGCCCACTAGCCAGACCTATGAACCTCTGAGAGAGAACATTTCCCTGCCCACTAGCCAGACCTATGAACCTCTGAGAGAGAACATTTCACTGCCCACTAGCCACACATATGAACCTCTTCACACAATGTTCTTTCGTTAAAATATAGTTTAGATATATCATTTAAAGAACACTTTTTCCATCACCAAATGACACACTGTTATTCCAGAAATGTGTTTAGATATAAATAAATTAATTGGGTTTAAAACTCCAATTAATGTGGCCTTCTTTATTAGTACTAGACAGTGGTCATTATTGGATAGTTGCTATGACCATTTGCTACGTTGTAAACCAGAACATCTAGTGGTCTGACCATTTGTCACACAGTAATAAAATGGATTACTTACTCCGTTGTGAAGTAGAACTATTTGGACAAACCACCGTCCAGTTGTGAACTACGGGTAGTACTGGTCTGACCCCAGGTGTTAAGTCGTCAAATTTAAATTTACTTTCAGTTCCCAGATTCAAAGCAGAGGCTGGAACTTGAACATATCTATTTGCTGCATCGACTCAGTGGAATTCTCTTCCTTTCTGTGTTAAATTGACAGGAATGTTATCATTATCTATCGCCATCACCTGAAGACCTATCATGTTATCACCTACCCTCTCTGTCTTCTTGGTACACCGATCCGTGTTGGTGAACCTAACAAAGTACAAAAAATTTGTCTTACTCGTGATGTAAAAATGTTATCATTCATAGTACACTATGTGTTTAATAATATTATTGTCATTGAAACTAACGCAGTGTAGGTGCAACATGACATATATTCTATTTTTAACCAGGTTTATTCAGTGTGTTATAATGTGTATACATTGGGTGTTAAGCTGATATTAGTAATATTTGAATTTATTTAAACCTACTTGTGGTGTTTCTTTCCAGAGCACTGTTTCTGATGTCAAAAAGTGGGTTTAAGCCCCCACAGCTGAAAGACAAAGCGAGATGGTAAGTCTAGCAACCACAGCAAGAACAACCGAATGAGGAGAGCAGTAAAAATTTCCAATTGGTTGTGTACACAGCAGCTGTAGTTGTGTGCTTTCTGAACAATTGGTTGTGTACACAGCAGCTGTAGCTGTGTGCTTTCTGAACAATTGGTTGTGTACACAGCAGCTATAGCTGTGTGCTTTCTGAACAATTGGTTGTGTACACAGCAGCTGTAGTTGTGTGCTTTCTGAACAATTGGTTGTGTACACAGCAGCTGTAGCTGTGTGCTTTCTGAACAATTGGTTGTGTACACAGCAGCTATAGCAGTGTGCTTTCTGAACAATTGGTTGTATACACAGCAGCTGTAGCTGTGTGCTTTCTGAACAATTGGTTGTGTACACAGCAGCTGTAGCTGTGTGCTTTCTGAACAATTGGTTGTGTACACAGCAGCTGTAGCTGTGTGCTTTCTGAACAATTGGTTGTGTACACACAGCTGTAGCTGTGTGCTTTCTGAACAATTGGTTGTGTACACAGCAGCTGTAGCTGTGTGCTTTCTGAACAATTGGTTGTGTACACGACAGGGCTTTTTAGCTTTTGTGCTTTCTGAACAATTGGTTGTGTACACAGCAGCTGTAGCTGTGTGCTTTCTGAACAATTGGTTGTGTACACAGCAGCTGTAGCTGTGTGCTTTCTGAACAATTGGTTGTGTACACAGCAGCTGTAGCTGTAGTCAGACACAGAGAGTGCTCCTTAGTAGAAACCTTCTACATTCACTGCCCTTACACCAGGTGCTACTAACTCCGCAACAGTTTACAGTTCCAAAATGAAGAAGTTTAGTGTCGTACTAACTGCTTGTGTTGACATGTTGGCTGTGTGTGTGTGTAGGTCGCAGACGTTCCAGAACTTTGTGAAGGTGCTACTCACCAAGAACCCAAAGAGGAGACCACCAGCAGACAAGATGCTCGAGGTACGGAGGCTGGCAGTAGTGCTGATACAATTTTCATTTTGTGACCATGATCATGTTATGATTGCAATATCGTTTTCACATGGCCATGAAAAACCATACATTCCTTCATACACAGTTATGAAGCAACAAAGCACATCGGTGAACTACACAAAGTAAATACTTTCATGTCATTAAACACTAAATAACAAAAAGAATTAAAAAACCAGCACTAAAAATATATAAAGAGTTGAGTTTTGGAAAGTAGTAAATAATGAAAATTTATAATAATAACAAATACATTTAAAGAATTTACCCATGAAGTTAATCATTTCAGTTCACCTTCTCTTGTCAAAGGCAGTTTCTGGGACCTACATTAGTCGAGGCAGCTTTCTTTACAACGACTTCCTAGATGGCGCTGTTCTCTGTTGCAGCATCCCTTTATGCTTGGTGACCTTGACCGCCGGCTCGCTGTTGAACTTCTTGAGAAGGCGTACAGTGCTAACACGCACTACGTTGATCCCTCAGACGTCGAACAAGATGATGAGTCGGTAGGTGTACCCGCTGTCACAATATTGGTTTCCCCACTGTCCTTTAGCGGGACAAATAACACACTCAGTTGGCACCACCCTCTTGCCTGTATTTCTCTACTAATCCTGTGCAATGCATTGCCAGTGGACATTTAGCATCAAGAACGCCAAGCATCAGTACAGTACACAAAGTCTATAAAGACACAGTTTTTTATTTGTATTAATTTATAGTGATGGATGTTACTTTTATTGTAATATTACGTCATATCAGAGTTTCAATTTTTTTATTTGTGTGTGATTTTATATTAACTTAAACTCTTCGATTGTATCAATTATTTTATAAAATTGGTTGACTGGAAAATAACGTGATTTTTGAAACATGAAATGTTTTAGGCCGTTGCAAACGTTCCACGAAGGATAGCATCGAAAAAGGTACAGGCGCTTTACAAACAACGGACAAAGTCAGAGATCAACAGTAAGTGTGCAAGAACGAAGAAATGTGAGGTCATGTTGCAGTTACAATAGACGGCATAACTAGTATGAATGGATGGGAAAACTTGCAACAGGAAAAGTAGGTGTTTTTTGGATTGAAACAGTTATATAGTTTCTGATGGATGGTAAATATAAGTTGAGCTTTGTGTTCTGTTCTGTTGTTGGGGTGGACTATTGTGTTGTCTGAGCATCACTCTCAGGCAAGAGATTCTGTCTTTAAATAGTGTGCTGCCATTTCAAACCCTCGACAAGTTCGAGCATTCAGTTCTTTCAACTGTATGGACAGTGGTAGATAGCATGTACAAATACTGTTTGTGCAGCGATAGGAAAATGGCTGAATTATTCACAGGGAAGGTGAAGTGGTGTTCAACTGAGCAGACATGTCCGAGAGGTAAACGTGATAAGGACTAGACTAAGAAGTTACCTTTATGTCTGGAACATCTCAAGTTATGGAATTGAGAATCTTTATTGACCTCCTCAGTTGTGTTTTGACCGTTTGTTACCGTGGATCCTCGTGGATCTCCACAGTTGTGTTTTGACTGTTTGTTACTGTGGATCCTTGTGGACCTCTACAGTTGTGTTTTGACCGTTTGTTACTGTGGATCCTTGTGGACCTCCACAGTTGTGTTTTGACCATTTGTTACTGTGGATCCTTGTGGACCTCCACAGTTGTGTTTTGACCGTTTGTTACTGTGGATCCTTGTGGACCTCCACAGTTGTGTTTTGACCGTTTGTTACTGTGGATCCTTGTGGACCTCCACAGTTGTGTTTTGACCGTTTGTTACTGTGGATCCTTGTGGATCTCCTCAGTTGTGTTTTGACCGTTTGTTACTGTGCATCCTTGTGGACCTCCACAGTTGTATTGTGTATGTTTGTACTGTGGATCCTTGTGGATCTCCCCAGTTGTGTTGTGTATGTTTGTACTGTGGATCCTTGTGGATCTCCTCAGTTGTGTTGTGTATGTTTGTACTGTGGATCCTTGTGGATCTCCTCAGTTGTGTTGTGTATGTTTGTACTGTGGATCATTGTGGATCTCCTCAGTTGTATTGTGTATGTTTGTACTGTGGATCCTTGTGGATCTCCTCAGTTGTATTGTGTATGTTTGTACTGTGGATCCTTGTGGATCTCCTCAGTTGTATTGTGACTGTCTGTTACTGTGGATCCTTGTGGATCTCCTCAGTTGTGTTGTGTATGTTTGTACTGTGGATCCTTGTGGATCTCCTCAGTTGTGTTGTGTATGTTTGTACTGTGGATCCTTGTGGATCTCCCCAGTTGTATTGTGACTGTCTGTTACTGTGGATCCTTGTGGATCTCCTCAGTTGTATTGTGACTGTCTGTTACTGTGGATCCTTGTGGATCTCCTCAGTTGTATTGTGTATGTTTGTACTGTGGATCATTGTGGATCTCCTCAGTTGTGTTGTGTATGTTTGTACTGTGGATCCTTGTGGATCTCCCCAGTTGTGTTGTGTATGTTTGTACTGTGGATCATTGTGGATCTCCTCAGTTGTTTTTGTGTATGTTACTGTGCATCCTTGTGGATCTCCTCAGTTGTGTTTTGTATGTTTGTACTGTGGATCATTGTGGATCTCCTCAGTTGTATTGTGTACGTTTGTTACTGTGGATCCTTGTGGATCTCCTCAGTTGTATTGTGTATGTTTGTACTGTGGATCCTTGTGGATCTCCTCAGTTGTATTGTGTATGTTTGTACTGTGGATCATTGTGGATCTCCTCAGTTGTGTTGTGTATGTTTGTACTGTGGATCCTTGTGGATCTCCTCAGTTGTGTTGTGTATGTTTGTACTGTGGATCATTGTGGATCTCCTCAGTTGTATTGTGTATGTTTGTACTGTGGATCATTGTGGATCTCCTCAGTTGTATTGTGTATGTTTGTACTGTGCATCCTTGTGGATCTCCTCAGTTGTGTTGTGTATGTTTGTACTGTGCATCCTTGTGGAACTCCCCAGTTGTATTGTGTATGTTTGTACTGTGGATCATTGTGGATCTCCTCAGTTGTATTGTGTATGTTTGTACTGTGGATCATTGTGGATCTCCTCAGTTGTATTGTGTATGTTTGTACTGTGGATCCTTGTGGATCTCCTCAGTTGTATTGTGTATGTTTGTACTGTGCATCCTTGTGGATCTCCTCAGTTGTGTTGTGTATGTTTGTACTGTGCATCCTTGTGGATCTCCTCAGTTGTATTGTGTATGTTTGTACTGTGGATCCTTGTGGATCTCCTCAGTTGTGTTGTGTATGTTTGTACTGTGCATCCTTGTGGATCTCCTCAGTTGTATTGTGACTGTCTGTTACTGTGGATCATTGTGGATCTCCTCAGTTGTGTTGTGTATGTTTGTACTGTGGATCATTGTGGATCTCCTCAGTTGTGTTGTGTATGTTTGTACTGTGGATCCTTGTGGATCTCCTCAGTTGTGTTGTGTATGTTTGTACTGTGGATCATTGTGGATCTCCTCAGTTGTATTGTGACTGTCTGTTACTGTGGATCATTGTGGATCTCCTCAGTTGTGTTGTGTATGTTTGTACTGTGGATCCTTGTGGATCTCCTCAGTTGTGTTGTGTATGTTTGTACTGTGGATCCTTGTGGATCTCCTCAGTTGTATTGTGACTGTCTGTTACTGTGGATCATTGTGGATCTCCTCCGTTGTATTGTGTATGTTTGTACTGTGGATCATTGTGGATCTCCTCAGTTGTGTTGTGTATGTTTGTACTGTGCATCCTTGTGGATCTCCCCAGTTGTATTGTGTATGTTTGTACTGTGGATCCTTGTGGATCTCCTCAGTTGTGTTGTGTATGTTTGTACTGTGCATCCTTGTAGATCTCCTCAGTTGTATTGTGTATGTTTGTACTGTGCATCCTTGTGGATCTCCTCAGTTGTATTGTGACTGTCTGTTACTGTGGATCATTGTGGATCTCCTCAGTTGTATTGTGTATGTTTGTACTGTGGATCATTGTGGATCTCCTCAGTTGTATTGTGTATGTTTGTACTGTGGATCATTGTGGATCTCCTCCAGTTGTATTGTGTATGTTTGTACTGTGGATCATTGTGGATCTCCTCAGTTGTATTGTGTATGTTTGTACTGTGCATCCTTGTGGATCTCCTCAGTTGTATTGTGTATGTTTGTACTGTGGATCATTGTGGATCTCCTCAGTTGTATTGTGTATGTTTGTACTGTGGATCATTGTGGATCTCCTCAGTTGTGTTGTGTATGTTTGTACTGTGGATCATTGTGGATCTCCTCCGTTGTATTGTGTATGTTTGTACTGTGGATCATTGTGGATCTCCTCCGTTGTATTGTGTATGTTTGTACTGTGGATCATTGTGGATCTCCTCAGTTGTGTTGTGTATGTTTGTACTGTGGATCATTGTGGATCTCCTCAGTTGTATTGTGTATGTTTGTACTGTGGATCATTGTGGATCTCCTCAGTTGTATTGTGTATGTTTGTACTGTGGATCATTGTGGATCTCCTCCGTTGTGTTGTGTATGTTTGTACTGTGGATCATTGTGGATCTCCTCCGTTGTATTGTGTATGTTTGTACTGTGGATCATTGTGGATCTCCTCCGTTGTATTGTGTATGTTTGTACTGTGGATCCTTGTGGATCTCCTCAGTTGTGTTGTGTATGTTTGTACTGTGGATCCTTGTGGATCTCCTCCTGACTGTACTGTGCCTCCACTCAGTCTCATCATCCTGTTGCAGTGGAGAGTGCCAACTTTCAACCTCCTCTTGTCCCAGAAACAAGTCCAGACCAGGTAACGACCAAACAACCATGATGTTGATGCCGTATCACAGACCAAGAGATGTAGATCTTGAAGCTGCTGTGGCGGGTTATCTATTTTGTGAAGAACAGAAAATAGTTTATTAGTCAATCAGTCAAGTGTATTCCCACAAGCCATGATATATATATATATATATATATATATATATATATATATATATATATATATATATATATATATATATATATATATATGAAAACATAACACATTAAATATTTTTACAAATCTGTATACTTTGTGTTTTAATTTTTTTATGTGGTTTACTAGAGGTGTTCTCAAGGGGTTTATGATTGTAGGAGAACCCTCGGATCTTACACTGCGACGCAGAGAAAAGGAAAACATCCTGCAACATATTGATATTGGAAATCACACAACATATAAATTCCAGATTCAACCCCGTTAATGGTTAGCATATCCTGGAATGTTTGAGTAACATGTCCCGTGTATTTTTAGGGATCTGGAGGTTACAAACTCGCCAAGGACTGGGGCCTAGGGGAAGATGAGAAGGCCGACACGGACACAGATAAAGACGTACGCATCTTACACAGTCTACTCGTGCTCACACGCACAATCATGGTTAAATTATATTCAGCAGTCATACTTTTGAAAATCTGAAGTTTGCAACAAATTCACACACCTGGTTTGTCTGTATATTTATTTAAAAGAAATTTAATTTGTCCACTTTATTGTTTGATTTATTTTGATAAATACAATATACTAACATACTATGTGACGTGTTCTAACGAAATGAGTCATATGTCAAAAATATTTTTGAGTTAGTCATATCATTGGAAAGAATATATGTATTAGGCTTTCCATCGGTGTAAGAATTATGGACCTCTCTCAAACACCCAAAGTTATTGGATGCTGAACATGCCTGGGGTAGAAAGTCTCAAATGGAGAAAAACACTTGAAGTTCTCGCTCACGTAAGCACACGATCGAGTACATCATTGGTCCAAAATCAGCCGTTTTGCTTCTAATACCACATTTGATGCTTTTCGAAATTATCTTCCAAGTCATGTTCTATTGGCTAAAGTTGACATCTGTGGGGATTCCTGCTACAAGAATATGAAAGAGGACATTCTGGGCTTTCCCATAGTACTAAATATGTCCACCGTGCGTTGAGGGAAACCCCGAAGAATGCGATTTGAACAAGTGCGATTTATTGGTTCTGTTTTATGAAATTCATGCATGAAATGTTGTGTAGTGTTTCTAAAAAAACTATAAAATGTACTAAATAAAAATATAATAATATAAATGAGAAATAAGTGTTGCTAATTGACAGATAAGGTATCAAAGTATATTTTGGTGACAAAAAGTAAAAATCGTCAGAAATCATCGTTGCGTGTTTATACAGTGTTTTCTTAAAATCAACTTCGCTGACCTATGACTCATTTCATTAGAACACGTCACATATGTAGATTTTATAGCTAAATATTGTTCTAAAAGATTCACCCATTTTCAAGATGTCATTTGTGTGATACTTGTCTCGTTTCAGGACAGTCCTTATGAACTTGCTCGGGAATGGAACACTGATGACACCAAGTAAGTGTCACATGACCTTGTTAATTCAGTCTTACGTCTCGAGCATCCTCGAATTGCTCATCCTAACAGCTCCAACTTCCTGTCGTAACGATGTTGAATATTCTTTCTGCAGTCATGTGACCGTCACATGACTTGGAAAGCACAAACCGCATGTCGTACGAGTGACACTAACATTGTGATAAACTAGCTCAGTCACTGGGATGTTTCAAAAATATTCTGAGAGATTCTGATTGATAGACGACATGAGGAAGAACAGAATATGGCTGGATGTTTATCTTAAAGCCAAAAGAACACCAACACAAGTTACATGTTGGAATTACAGTTTGCTTGCGGAAATATGTCATACAGTTGGGTTTCATTTCTTTCTTTTGCACTTGTTTTTAAGGTCGTTTTCGTGTGTCTATTTTCGTGTGGGTTCTGTTATGGTTCTGTCTCTTCTATACTTCTGTTTCATTTGTGATCTTTTAATTCTGTTTTGTCACATCCATGTTTTTATAATAATTTGTTCGTGTTGTATTTCAAGTCCCAGCTGGAATATCAGTAATCACAGACACCCTACAGAATCAGTCCAGTATTAATACGGGCAGTGTGTTTGGCAAAAACACAGTGTTACCTCAAAGTTCAGGCACAGGTGTTTGTTTTGTTAAAAAGAAATACCACAAAATGTTCTGTTAATAAACCACTGATCACTGTCTAAGTTGATGTATCTGAGGTCATTGTCTTCGCCATTGATTCACGTGTGTCTTCCTGAACTAACTCAACACATGAGGTTTGATTAGCAGCTTGAGATAGTCAGCGAGCTTCATCTGTGCTACAGCTTTAAGTTTAAGTAGGACCAGTGAGTCATGTCATGGATGTGAACATTCTCAGTAGCAGGCTGTAGGCGGTGTGTTACTACTGCACACACTTAGCAGTTAATTTATAGACATTTAATACTGTAGGTAACATGTGCACCCTCTGGCATGGCTTCTGCGGTATACTACTGTAGTAGTTAAATAGGCTGTCATTGGTTATTTTAAAACAGGCTGCCGTAGATATAGGATAGGGTGTGTTCTTTGATGACATAACATATTTAATACCTAATTAAGAAACATTGTATCTTTTAACTGATTGCAATTTTTAACATTTAGGTGGTTGATGAATAAAATAGTTTACATGATAGCAGCACAAAAAGTGTTAGAGTAATCAAAACATTTCATAATTTTATACTCCTGCTAGGTATGTTCAGAAACTGAGTTTCCAGGCATTAATATTTAATTATCCGCATGATTATTATAATGTGTCTACCAGTGAGACTAAACACCTCAATAGTGAGACTGCAGTGATAGATTGATGATAACACTAGTTTGTTGCATTTTAACATACTTTAGTCAGTTGTAGTTTACAACAGTTGTAGCTGTAATGTAAATCAGTTATATTCTCAGGCTGTATGCTTTGAATTGCTGTCATTGCTGATTGCTGCATAGATTACTTAAGATTACAAAGCCTATCAACAAAGTTTAAAACTTATTACAAATAATACTGTTTAAAATATTATTTTATGTATGTTTTCAATGAGTGAAGAACTGCTGCTACAACCTGAAAAAACATTTTACAACATAAAAATTAAATTACGTTTTTAGTTGCCAGCATAATATATATTGTGAAGTTTTACAGTCTAAATATATGAAACATTTGAGAGATATACCGTAAAGTAACTAGTAGACATACCGAGTATCGTGGCACATGTTTATGATGGTAAGTTGTGGTAAACAACATATTTGTTATTGGCATAACAAATATTTTTCTTGTGTATATAAATTTTAGCACATTAAAAACGTAATGTTTACAGCAGTGCACTTCTATGAAGTACTTTACGGTATATTATATTATTGATGCCATAATGCTTAATGTTTGCAGTGTCATAGATTGAGCCGCTGTTAACTTGATGTCACCTCCTCCTGTCTTTGTGTTCACAATGTTCACTTTCACTCATCCATCCTGTCTCCTTCCTTCTCTCACTCGTTCCTTGTGCCTCTCTAATTTGTAGGACGTTATTAGAAAATGTTGACGACGAGTTGCGAAAAAGGTATGCTACACTGTACACAGTGGGTTACCAGGTCGGTGGGGTCAAGGTCATTGCAGATGGGAACATTTCGGAAATCTTTCAGCCGTCTTGGTGTCTGTGCATGGGGCAAAAACCTCAAACCCTGTCCAACGTTTGGGAGTAAGGCTAACCGTGGTGGAAGTCTGGGCCTGCAGTGACAGCCTGGAAGTGGTGTTTGTAATGCTGCCCTCTCTGTCTATGTCTGTTACATGTAAATGTTTGTTGTGCTCTCTCTCACTAACTAACAAGGGGATTTAATCATTTCCGGTGGTGTAACACGCTAATTGTTCAGCTTATTGTAGGAATTAATTGATGAATCATTAACATTAATATAACAATTCAGCAAGACATAATATGGTCTATAATCAGACATATGTAGCATATGAAATAAACACATAAGGTACGATAGTGTGGCTTTTCCAGTGAAAGCGTCCCATTTTCTAATTTTCTGTTTTCGATGTATAAATAATAAATTTTGAGAAAGGGGCACTCAAATACTTTGAGAAAGGGGCACTCAAATACTTTGAGAAAGGGGCACTCAAATACTTTGAGAAAGGGGCACTCAAATACTTTGAGAAAGGGGCACTCAAATACTTTGAGAAAGGGGCACTCAAAACATTTTGGGAAACGGGAACTCAAAAAGGCCTGTCATTGTCGCTATGCGAAGGTGCTTGCTTGCATGCATGCATGTCATGAACATGCATGTATTCTAGATGGCGTGTGCTCATGCTGTTGCTGTGGCTTTAGCAGTGAGTGGCATGTTAGTGCCTAGTTAGGTAGTTAATAATCCTGGTCAAGTTTGTCCCCAGTGTTAGGATAATGGACACTAGACACAGTGTGTGTGTCCCGTCATTGATGTAACCTCATTCGTTGGACCGTCGTTTGGTGTAGTCAGATGTGTAGCTGACCGCATGAACAATGTAGTTTCACTTTCAGGTCAATAGATATGTGCATAGGTCCATCAATAGTTTCTGTCTGTTAGTGGCGTGTGTAGTATATGTTGGTGATCATGCCAACATGTGACGTCACTCTTAACACATGTGACACTCTCTAGTGACTCATTCTGTTAGTGAACGAAGTGTCAATTGGAAATACTCACATCCAGTTTAGTGTCGTTTGTGACCAGTTTCACTTTCTGCTGTGACGTACTGTATGTGTAATCTAACATTGAACCTGTGCTATTAGTGTTATGTTTGTTTACGTGATATGATGTTTAAATAATTTCAAAGCTGATGGTAAACAAAGGTGTGACAGGAACTAGAGATATGTAACTTATAAGTATTGATGTCCATGTGTTTTGGTTAATGTAATTTAGTAATAATGACAATAAGTTGGTTTGATTTGTGGTGATAGAGGTTGAAATATTTCACTTGAGTTAAGAGAAACAAAAGTAGAAAACGAGAAAAGAGTAATATAATATTTTTGAATATAAATGAAATTACACCATGATCTGTGTTACTGATTACAGTAGAACATATGTAAGATGACTAATCTAAAAACAAATAATACAGTGATCATATTCAATTGTCAGCAGTACCCTATTAGACAAGTAAAATGTAGAAGTGAACATGTGTTATTTAGTTGTAGAACTAAGTGTTAGTGTCTGTCTGACAGACTACCTCATATACCTCCGAGGGTAGCAGCACTCGTGGGTGGGTCAGTCTGGACACTGGATGTAGGAGCCTGTAACCCTCACATACACTACCGCGGTACTCACTACAGTCATGTCTATCTTTGGATGTGTCCAGCCTGGCAGACTGTGTGTGTGCGTGCGTGCGTGCATGCGTGTGCGCGCGTGTGCGTGCATACATGTGTGTGTGCATTGGGAGGACTCCTAGTAATGGTGTGGCTGTGTGCTGCATGCAGTTGACAGACAATACTTTTTTTCATAATAGTTGCATTGCAACACCTCACGATAACGCTGTCCCCGTTCAACGTAAAGAAGTCAATGTTTCTCTCGCTATGCTGTATTAAAAACTTGAGAGCTATTTTACTTGCTGCTTGTAATAATAATGCTTTCTTCAACATGTCAATGATTTTGAACTGTGATATTTATATTATTATGTGTCCTGAGAGAATACATGTGTGCATACAACATGTATGTGTTGATTATAGGAAGAATTCTGTTTGATTGTAGACTTTCTTAGGTCATGTCATTAATAGTAATTATTTCTCATCACTGCTGTCTGAGAAGGTTATTTTTCGGTGTAATCCGTGCATTTTGGGAATGTTTTTATAAGGTAATGGTGTCTTAGTTTGAATGTGGTATGTGTGCATGTGTATTTGTGTGTGCATACTTGTGCTGTGTGTGTGTATGTGTGTGTGTTTATGTGTGGGTCTGTGTGTGTGTGTGTGTGTGTGCGTGCGTGCATGCGTGCGTGCATGCATCTGTGTGTCTGTGCGTGTGTGTGGTGAATGCATCCACCTTGTGTCTGTTGAACACACCTGGGAGCATGTTGAATGCATGCATCCGTCTGCATTTGTGGACTGTGTTTCACGTGGGTTACTCAGGCTCACCTTGTGGTGTTCTGGTGGCCTGGAGGCATGAGTGTCATACTAAAAGAAAACATTTCAGTTTTATGATGATCTCAGTGTCATCCAGGAAATTATTTTTTACAAAGTTAATCATATTTAATAATAATAATAATAATAAAAACAATTGTTATTTATTAAGTACACTTTCCATAAAATGCCCAAACCACTATACAAAATCAAATTTTTGTAAAATAATCATAAATGCAGAAGGAAACTAGATAAACTGTAGAAGGAAAGAACTTGTTCGTGTTTATACTATATATATATATGAGGCATCGTTGCGCTACTAACATACCTGATAACATGTCCTGCTTGTATAGATATACTTGTATAGATATATGTTCACTGAGAATTGCCTCAAAATCTGCTAATTCAGGCAATAAGGTTCACAGCTCGACTTGCCTAATATGTACATTATTGTTTAATTTACGTTAACTAGCTTTAGCAATATTAAAACACCATATTCGACCTATTAAGCACACGGAATGAAATCGTATGTCGGCAACAAAATGGTTATATAGATCTGTTAGGATATGTATGCTTAATAGGTTGAATACAGTACTAATTTACATGCAGCTGGGGCAAACCGTCAACTGTTGAAGCAGTCTGCTGTGTATGATTGGAACTCACCTATCTCTTGGTGTAATTGTGATTGCTTTGATTCACTGTATTACATATTTCTCTATACTTGATCGTATTCTGTAACTCTGTTTGGTTATAAAGAACCTAAAATCGGTGAAGGAAACGCTATTGTTTGTTGCTAATTTCACCTAGAAATGGGTAAGAAAGAGGCAAAAAACAAAATAAATGCCAGCGCCATGGTTCTGACAAAGACATGTTGCCATGACAACTGCCTACCCAGATTCTAGGGATTGGGTGCGTGTTTTCTCCTTGGAAGAGCTGTGCAACTGTTGTCAGGGTTGGGGCAAGTACCAGACTAAGGTACTCACTCGAGTAATGAGTACCGGTACTGTGATACGTACAGTGACAAGTACTTCATCCTAGAGAGTATGTGAGTAACGAACACAAGTATTTCCGAAAGATTTGCAAGGGTACTTATGAAAGTACTTGCAAGAGTACTTTAGAAAGTACTTTGATATTAAAATGCCAGTGTATTCCACTGATGTGTTGATTGGTCTTGTTCACATGTGACCTGAACCGGTCTGTAAACAGCACCCTTGTAAACCCACGGCTTCTACACCGTGAGGACACCATAAATACAAAATACAAGACACATGGACTGAAGATCATAATGTAAGACATAATGATAAAACACATGCAAAATTCTCCCAAAGTACAAGTCCGGGGTACGTTTGCCTCAGCCCTGGCAGTGGTAATGTGTGACAGTGACAGTGACAGTGACAGTGACAGTGACAGTGACAGGGACAGTGACAGGGACAGTGACAGTGGGGGTGGTGGTGGGGGAGGAAGCTGCTCACCTCTCAACTGGCGCTTGTGTTTCACTTTCAGGGGCCACGAAGGTAACTTATCCGAGTATGATGAAGCGGCCCACGCATACTCCCAACAGTAAGGGCCTTGCTTTCTCTGTCTCCGCACACTCTAGTACTGCTGTACGTCATGCGGCGATATACCGTCATGTTTTGTGGTTTTGAAGAAAAAAAATTGGAATTTAGTTGTGTTTTACATTGAATATTGTATCTTCATTGGACAATATTTTATTTCCAAAACCAGTCAAAATTTGAATGAAAAGAAAAACAATTGAGAAAACACGTAAGTGTTACAAAAATTGAATAAAAAGGCAAGATATTGGATGTTTGCTTGCTCAGTTGTTATACATCACGTTACTTCCAGAAGAGCAAATGATACAAGTCATTCAGGCTGACAGCGTGGTGTCACTGCTACATCCATATGAAACTTTTTACAAATTCATTGTACATACAGCATACAAAGTACATATGACACATACTGTATAGAGCCATATGAAGTACAGCTACACTTGACCAATCTGCCTGCTTCACCTGGCTTATGTGCACTATCTGAATGATCTGTGTACAACTTTGATGTGAACCTGTTGGAATGGTGTCACAGTATTGACATCAATGTGGCCTCTCGTGGTGTCTCAGCACAGAGGTCTGTGAGTTCTTATTGTACTCAAATGATCAGAACAGTGTCTTTCTGAACAAACAAAACTCGCAGGTTGGTCAACAATCTTAGCACCTGTGTATGCATGTCTGACACGATGGAGACTGTCTATAGTGGTATGTAAACTGTGGTTGTTACAGTGAGAGGTGGGTGGGTGTTGTGGTAATGCTTGATGACTGTAGTTTAGCGTGAGACATGTGCCTGTGTTAATCAAAACCTAGATGGTTATGAACTAAGAGAAATGTTCACTTCAGTCTGATTATGTCTAACATGTCAGTCCCTCCAGACTAATCAGCTTATGCCCAGCTTTCAGTCGCCACACTAATCAGCTGTAACTGTGTAGAGCTCTTAAAGATGTCCTCATTTACAGCGTGAGATCATGTTGTGCTCACGTGACATGGCATCACTTGTACATGAAACACCGAGTCATTTTCCAGTGTAGTCTCTGTTGTTTAGCAACGTATATAATACACTATATATGCAGGTGTTGTCTTCAGCCAAGTTCACTGTCTTCACATCGCCAATGACATGGAACTTAAAACGTAACCACTTAAAAATTACACCTCAAACAAACATGGTATTCTGCTTTGGGACGATTGGCAATTGCCTGGCAACTGGTCTTGCATCCTGACTACACACCATGATAAGACCCATCAGTGGCTATTGCAATAAAATGAGAGGAACACGCCATTGTTTATACAGTTATGCATCTTTGGTCAGACATCATTCAGTTATTTATCACCAAGACAGCGCATCACCATGGCGACTGCACACCAAATAAGTACAGTGATGTGCAGCTGATGGTCCCAATTACATAGTTACATTTTCAACAATTGCAGTTCCTGTTTTGGTTCGATTGTAAGACTGTCTCTGTCTGTGAATATCTTTAGTACATGTGACGTGCTTACATTTCATATCAGCAACAGTTTTCTGCAGGTGGCATCTGTGTTGTCAGTTATTTGCTAGCAGCATTGTGCATTTTGTTGCTCACGCAGTCTGTGCTACTTCAAGCAGCCTGTGATCCTGTCGTCATGTGACCTATGATCCTGCATCATGTGACCTAGGATCTATCATCTGGTTTGTCATCCCAGCTTTATGTGGCCTGTGATCCCGTGATTTGTCTGTCGACTGTGCTGTAATTCCAGCTACATGTGGTTTGTTATACGGCGATCTGTCATGTACCCTGTCATCCTAACTACATGTGACATATGATCCTGTCATGTGGCATGTCTTTGCCATTATGTGTTGACGGCATGTGTTGTGTCTCTGCCTGTCTGTCTCCAGTCCTGCATTAGTTTACCTGTACACAGCATGGATCTGAACTTGGTTTAGGCTGCACGTTTATGTACTTTAGGTATTTCATAAAATGTGACTGTGTAAATTCACAGCCTGTCTTTACCTTGTGCTGGTTGTCCTGTTGTCTCATAGTCAGACTCGGCCACTGTCCGATTATTTGTGCTACTCTGCCACAATATCCTGGACAATTTGTGGACATTGCATTTCACAATGGTATCACTTGATATATGTACTTTGAACTAGTGAATTGCTGCACTTTCGTTAGATTTATAGTCACTGTTATCAATTGCTACAGATATAGGTCTTTGAAGGTTGGTAACATTGCATCTCATCAAGACAGAAAGATGCGTTTTCATCAATATAACATGTATGTCGCTGGTGTTGCAGAGAGACACTGCCCATGGGGGCGACTCCGCCCACGACACAAGTAAGTGGCACCGTTGGGAATCCAATCAAACTACGTTTTCCAGAAAATGCTGCAAGGCATATTTCACTTTGACCCAATTCATGCTGCTGTTTGGCGTGACATCAATCTGCAGTTTATCCATACTATTACAAGCCATCACATCTACATTCACTGCTTACTCCTGTATAAAACCTATCCAACTTTGATCATCTAGTACTGACTTCTTTTTGTTGCTGTAGTCAATGCTAACATAGGAACTACCTGGTAGGACTTTTCTAGAAACTGCACCAACCTTTCGGAAATTCTTCTTCTTTTTGTTCGATTAGTTGAGAGGATTACACAATTCCAGCGTCATTTAAAAATCCACCTCTATAACCTGTTTTATTCGTCAAAGCTCCCTGACGTATCCGTCCATCTGTTGAACACGTGCAGACAACTTATACATTTTGAGACTGACCGTCCTTGTTGTCCTCATGCACCTCTGAGAATGGTTTCAAGGATTTGGCATATAAGGGGTAATAGAAGTTATCATATTATAATTATTATCTTTTATCATGTCTACACGCTGCTTACATTACAAATTTGCGCGTGCCATCGAAGGTATACGCACTGTATACTATGTTGTACTCGTGGTTTCCGTCAAAGTTTTGCCATTGCATTGACGTGTGAATTTCCAGGGTAGGCCTTTCAATTGGAACAGCAACATATGTAAAATGTAACAATTATGTTTTTCTAAACCTTGATACTGTATTGTTTACTTCTCAGAACAACAACGGTCAGGCTGAGGAGCCGATGACATATGAGGACGCTCTCTGCATGGCCAATCATGGCGTAGACAACGGCGGCGCCGGTGACAGCGACCACATCTTTCAGGGACTCATGGACTATATGCACACACTTGTGTCGGGGGTCGGTGGGTCGTCGGGCACGCCCCCTCCCCCACCCTCCCACCAGGTGGCGCCAGGGTCAAACTCCAGGCAGCCTCCGGAGCTGCATCCGAAAATGCCGCACCGGGAAGTGGGGACGGATGTTTTGGTAAACGGGAATGGGAACGGTGCGGAGGTAGAGAGTCATGGGAGTGCGCCGAACAGCCCCGCACCAGTGCTGCCACCTAGGAAGCGAGACCGGAAACCTGCATCGCCTGTGAGTGATAGTTGTTTGTCATGTCATTTATAATGTGCGGCTGAGCTGTCATAATGAATTAATTTATTCAAACACATAATATAATTGTTATCGGCTGTCCAAAAATGTGCTATACAAAAGAAATTGTTTAGAATGTCCAAAAGCGAATTTTGTGAATAAACAGAACAGCTGCTGCTCTCAATCTTAGTGTGCCTCTCACAACACCTCTTGGAAGACTTTCTCATTTTATATATCACATTCGTTGGATCTCTCATAGCTTATGAAGCTCTCCATGAAAAAGTAAATACACAAAAGACATTTATTTTTGTAAATTTGTTAGGTTGTCGAAATGTAGTCTTTACGATCGATACATTTCTGGACTGGTTTATGGTACTGATACAGGAGAAGCAAGTTGAGTGTAGCTCAGTTGGTCCTGCTGGGAGCAGGAGCCAGGCCGAGGCGCAAGGTGTAGAGCACAGTGGCTCCGGGGTAGAGCTTTGGACTCTCGACTAAGAGAACCCAGGTTCAAATCATGTGCTGCAGTGTTAAAACCTTGGGCAAGATATTTCATGCTACATTGCTCCAGTTCACTCAGCTGTATAACTGAGTACCTGGCATTAGGCAGTGGTGGATATGTGTACAAGCAGCCTTCGCACATTAATTGTAGCATATGGGTGGATGCTTCCCAGAGAAGTTGAGATGGTGTCGGATTGAACAGGTCTGTCAGGGAAGTAAAGTGTAAAGTGCTTTGAGTTGTCCTGAGGATTGGAGAGGGGGGGGGGGTAAATATTGGAGGGGGGTAAATATGTAACCTGTGGTGGTGGTTTTTGTCTCTGACCCACTGTGTCTTGCACCCAGCAGTCAGCGTTACTACGCTGTCGGGCAAGTGAGAGACACCGGTCAGACAGTGTATACAGTATATAGTTGTATCAGCAGACCCACGTGGTTCTACTTGAAGGTCTACCTACTCACTTGTGTCTTGTTTCTGTTCCAGCAACGACCTGTCAGCAACGGGCTGCCTCCTACTCCAAAAGTTCATGTGAGTGTGCCAGGTGTCGGGTGTTGTGTTGTGTCAGCACAACACTTACATAGGTGTGGAGGGTCAGAGATAAACACATCCTAACCAACTGTGTGACATAGCACACTGCTTCAGTCACTTCCCCTTACACTGGGAAATTACCAACATTATGCTTTAAAAACATGTGACACTAGAGTGAGCATTTATTGTTGGTGTGTGTGTGTGTGTGTGTGTGTGTGTGTGTGTGTGTGTGTGTGTGTGTGTGTGTGTGTGTGTGTGTGTGTGTGTGTGTGTGTGTGTGTGTGTGTGTGTGTGTGTGTGTGTGTGTGTGTGTGTGTGTGTGTGTGTGTGTGTGTGTGTGTGTGTGTGTGTGTGTGTGTGTGTGTGTGTGTGTGTGTGTGTGTGTGTGTGTGTGTGTGTGTGTGTGTGTGTGTGTGTGTGTGTGTGTGTGTGTGTGTGTGTGTGTGTGTGTGTGTGTGTGTGTGTGTGTGTGTGTGTGTGTGTGTGTGTGTGTGTTGTGTGTGTGTGTTGAGTGTGCAGTGTGTGGTGTGTTGTGTGTTGTGTCGAGAGACTTACATGGTTTATGTGTAGTGTGTGTAGAAAATATGTGTGTGTAAGTATGTATGTGTGTGATGTGTGTATTCATGTATGTGTGATAATTGATAGTGTGTGTATTGTGGATGACATGTGTACGTGATCTGTGATGTGTGTGCATGTTGTGTTGATGTTGTGTGTGTGAGTGTGTGTATGTGTGTGTGTGTGTGTGTGTGTGTGTGTGTGTGTGTGTGTGTGTGTGTGTGTGTGTGTGTGTGTGTGTGTATGTGTGTGTGTATGTGTGTGTGTGTGTGTGAATGTGTGTGTGTTGTGTGTGTGTGTGTGTGTGTGTGTGTGTTGTGTGTGTGTGTGTGTGTGTGTGTGTGTGTGTGTGTGTGTGTGTGTGTGTGTTGTTGTGTGATATGTGTTGTGTGTGTGTGTGTGTGTGTGTGTGTGATGTTTGTGTGTGTGTGTGTGTGTGTGTGTGTGTGTGTGTTGTTGTGTGTGTGTGTGTGGTGTGTGTGTGTGTGTGTTGTTGTGTGTTGTGTGTGTGTGTTGTGTGTGTGTGTGCTTGTGTGTGCCTCTATGTATTTAGATGGTAAGTGTGAGCCAACATAAAGGCCTGGGTATACTATATACAAGACTTAAAATGTCTCACTATGTCAGCTCTGAGACGTCTAAGCAAGTTGTAAAGAAATGCAATACTGCAGCTACCTTTCTACCTGTTCTGCTGTGAACATTCAACAACATGAACACTAAAATGATGACTAGAAACAAACTAGCACTGAAGAAGACACAAGCCATAAGTAATCTTTCTTTGCATTTAGTTTTTTTGTTTGTAAAAGGTTAGTTGTTGCATGGAGAAGTCTGTGGGAACTGGCAACAGTTGTAAGTAGTGTGCTACTGAACTTCATGATTTTAATATATAGTTATTCAAAGTTAAGTGTTCTTCATCAAAAATCAGACATGAACCTTTAATAAATTTTGCATAATTGAAGTGTCTTGCCATCATATTGCAGTCACAGATGAATCAACTCAAGTATTGTAAGACAGTGAAGTAACCGGTGTGTTTGTTTCAGATGGGGGCGTGTTTTTCAAAAGTATTCAATGGTTGTCCACTACACATCAATGCCACCGCCAGCTGGGTACATCCAGAGACTAAAGGTTGGACCATTGTACTGCCTCAAAGGGTTTATATAAGTGAAACATTTAGATAGTAAGATTATAACAATGACATAATACTAATAAGACAGCTTAGTTTTGTCAGAATGAAAAATGTGCCTCCTTTAGCTATTCAGAGGTGAATTCTGATAGAAAAACTTCTTTTAAAATTACAGTGATGAACATTTTTATTTTTGCATTTTATATTAACTTCTCAATTTCTTACAAATTCACATCATATTTATATGTGTTTTGGATTTAGGTCAACTAGATCATTGTTACTAAAAGATAGTGGTTACAGCGGGTGCCATGTGCGGGACACTTATACAGGGAGTATTCACCTTTGTTGTGGTTGTCCCTCTAGACCAGTATGTCCTGCTCGGGTGTGACGAGGGCATCTATACACTCAACCTGAACGAGATACACGAAGGCACCATGGAGCTGGTGAGATGTCTGTCATGTGGTCATGTTGTAAATCTGAATAAGATGCTGTCATGTTGTCAACTAGTGTCACACTTGTAGACAGCTGGCAATCTTAAGTTTACTTCTGTGGATTGGTGACAGTTAAACACAGCTCAGTGAAGTAGAGGTGGTGTTTGATTGAACAGGTCTGCCAGGGAGAAAACTGTAAAACGCTTTGAATAGAACTGGATGCAGCACTATATAAAAGTATGAAGGATTTGATCAGTTGTAGGCCTTTATTCCAACACTCTGACTACTTGAGTTGGTCTGGTTTCAACAATAGTATTGGCACATATTGTTACCAGGAATAAATTACTCGTACACTTGTTGTTAGTTGTAGGAGACTGCAGCAGAACCACAAATGGTAGCAACTACTTGAGACTGTAGGTTATCTTTGGTTGACATGTTTGACATGTTTGACATGTTTGACATGTTTGACATGTTTGACATGTTTGACATGCGTACATTTGTTGACAAAAGCCCTGTCGTAATCTAACCCAATCCACTCTTCAAGTTGCACTTTCCAGATGATTAGTCTAAAACATTGAGATTGGTGGAGAGTTCAACACTTGACCGACTGACTGACCATTCTGTTGTCATTGCAGCTCCACGCTCGTCGCTGCTCCTGGCTCTACATCATCAAGGACTTCATGATGTCACTCTCGGGTACGTGTCTGTCGACCAGTAACACATTCACCAGTCACTGTCTACTAGACATTATCTCCATTCTGTAAAATTATCTACTTTTCTCGATGATAGTTTTAGAGCTTTTCTGTCCACTGCTGCCCACCTGGGTGTCTTCCCTCGGGAGACAATTGGGCACCATTTCACAAAGATAAAAAGCTTGTAAGTAAAATCCACTTTTAAAAAGGAATCCGTTGTAAAATTTAAAGGGCCAATTTACAACGGATTCCTTTTTAAGTCAGCGTCTCAACCTGGACTTAACGATGGGAGTCTTCTGTCTGGAGCATGGGAAAGTTAAACATCAAAGGGTATTGTGGATAGCTCGGTTAACACATTACATGTTCCTAGATTCTGATCAGCTTCTTTGATGTCCCTTTCTTACACAAGAACCCACACGCAGACCTCTGTGGTCTTCAGTCGAGTGTCTGTTCAAGATAAACAAAGGCATAGTACATCTTCTTGTAGCTTCCTGATCACTTCTGCAGCCTCCCTCTCCATGCAGGCCCTCTGGTTCTCATCACCACCAGGCTGTCTCATTCGTTGTTCGTTCGTTCGTTCGTTCGTTCGTTCGTTGTTGTTGTTGGTTAGGTTCGGTTGTTGTTGTTGGTTGTTGTTGTTGGTTGGTTGGTTGTTGGGTTGTTGGCTGGTTAGTTGGTGTTGGTTGGTTAGTTGTTGGTTGGTTCGGATTCGGTTGTTGCTTGCGTTGGTTGGTTCGTGCTTGCTGGTTGCGTTGGTTCGTTGGTTGGTTCGGTTGGTTGCGTGTGTTCGTTGGTTGGTTGTTGGTTGTTGGTTGGTTGGTTGGTTGGTTGGTTGGTTGGTTGGTTGTTGGTTGGTTGTTGGTTTGGTTGGTTGGTTGGTTGGTTGGTTGGTTGTTGGTTGGTTGGTTGGTTGGTTGTTGGTTGTTGGTTGGTTGGTTGGTTGGTTGGTTGGTTGGTTGGTTGGTTGGTTGGTTGGTTGTTGGTTGGATTCGTTGGTTGGTTGTTGGTTGTGTTGGTTGGTTGGTTCGGTTGGTTGGTTGGTTGTTTGCGTTGGTGTTGGTTGTTGGTTGGTTGTGTTGGTCTGGTTGGATTTGGTTGGTTGGTTGGTTGGTTGTTGGTTGGTTGCGTTGGTTGTTGGTTGGTTGGTTGGTTGGTTTGCTGATTGTTGGTTGGTTGGTTGTGGTTGGTTGTGTTGTTGTTGGTTGGTTGGATTGGTTGGTATGTTGTGTTATTGTTGGATTGGTTGGTTGTTCGTTCGTATTGAGTTTCATCTTGGTTTTTTGCACATTCTCATTTGGGGATAGATTATTAATTTGTTTCATGGATGACCAAGTTTATATTTGTTATTCGTGTATACAGAATAACAACTTTTATTTGATCACATGGGCAGAAGTTATTAGATGACATATGACAGCCTGCTGTGGCATTGTCACCAAACGTTTTGGAGAAAATTGACATGAGAAATATTTCTGCCAGCTGTTACCATATGCAAGTGTCCTTCCTTCGCTGATAAGTACATTTTTGGCCAGCCACCTAAAACATTTATCTCAGACAAATAGCAGCTTAAATAGGCACATCTCCCTGTCAGAAGTTATTTCAAGGTGGTATAAAAAAGTCATCGAACTGTGTAAAATCACCGGCACTTTATTTACATGTATCGTATACATGGCAATCAATTGATGATCTCTCCCCATGTGGCATTCATTACATTGTTTCAAACCCTCCCTTTATTCCACATTCCAGTGGGTCAACTTTTACTCAACTCTTCGATGCAGTTCTTGTCAGCTTGTGTCATTTCTCTCCCTCTCTCCCTCTGTCTCACTGCGCCACCACTCCCTGTCTTCACCTCAAACACTCGCCTTTCTTAGTTATTATTTACATCACACTCTGATGGTGGACTGAGCAGTGGCAATGATACATGTGATGAATGTTCTATTTCTTGAGGAAAAGCCTTGTAAAGCAGGTGGTGACAAGTGTACTGATGACAAATTTAAATCTGTGAGCTGTGTGTTTTATGTGGCATGAACTTGTGTTGTTGGCGTTCTTATTTCAGTTCTGTTTTATGACCCATATTCCCATTTGAGTCACATTTTTATATATGCGTTGTATTTTTGTATTAGCCACGTTCATTATATGAACAATATTCTTGTATGAGCCACATTCATATATGAACCATATTCATTTATGGGCCGTATTAGTATTCATGTTCGTGTATGAACCATATTCACTTGATGATGAATTTGCTTATCTTTTCTGAACTTTGCAGCTTTGAGGGATTATCTATAGACTTTGCAGTGTTCATTTGCAAATCTTCCAACTCCTCAGATGTCTGCTCCCAACCATTCTCCTCTGTATCCCTCTTCTATTTCCTCCTAGCCTTCCTCTGGTTCATGTACTTGTTTGGATGTTGTTGTTGGCGTTGCTATGACAACAGTCATTGTGTTTTTGCAGGTAAGAACCAGGCCCTGTACAGACATGACCTTCTGGCACTACACAGTAAACATCAGCACCGGTTCTCCCTTCCCATGAACAAGATTCCTGAGAAACTGGTGCCCAGGTGAGTGACATGTTGCCTGAGTGACATGTTGCCTGAGTGATGTGTTGCCTGACTGATGTGTTGCCTGAGTGATGTGTTTCTTGAGTGACATGTTCCCTGAGTGACATGTTCCCTGAGTGACATGTTCCCTGAGTGACCTGTTGCCTGAGTGACGTGTTGTCTGAGTTGTTACCTGAGTGACGTGTTCCCTGAGTGATGTGTTGCTTGAGTGACATGTTCCCTGAGTGATGTGTTGCCTGAGTGACATGTTCCCTGAGTGATGTGTTCCCTGAGTGACGTGTTGCCTGAGTGACATGTTCCTTGAGTGACGTGTTGCCTGAGTGACGTGTTCCTTTGCAGTTTGCCTCCAACAATTCCTGCACTGTTCTGAATAGCCTCGATTACCCAGACTCCGTGAGGTGGCAGCACTTTTTAGCCCCACAACTCTGCCGATGTGACCACCAGGGCGGCCTTACCCCAGAATAGGGAGAGACGTTGATTAGCTCTCAGGTCAACTATGAAATAAAGATTATAAGACAATACTATACTTTTAAAAGTATTCAACATTAAGCTTATATTCACCCAAAATGCAACAGAAATAAAGATTTGCCGTTGTTTATAAAGCAGGAATTATGACAGGATTAGCCTGTATTAGTGAGGTGTATGAGGTCACAGCATTTTGTTTTAGATAATATTCAAAAGCCGGCTAAATGACCAAACTATCTTTTTAGTGAAGTTAGGCACCCAAAAGAGAATCGGTTAAATGAGACTATTTTCTCAACTTACTGATCTGAGCTTATCTGAATGTTTATGTTGATCAGTCAATCCTGATCATTATAAAATGGTTGGTTGGTTGGTTGAGGAAAACACCCCACACAAAAGAAAATGAAAAAGTGTCTTTCTTTTTTCCTCGCATCAAGTCTAAGTCAACTGGTAGTGGACCCCAGAGACAAACCTCAGCTGACAGCCCTCGTCTCTCATTTATTCAGAAAACGACAAAAACAAATCAAAAGCTCCCGTTTGAAAACATGGCCTCAGCATCTCATGCCGTCAAGGAATTCTATATAGAGAGAGGACCCTGGGGAAATATTGGGGGAAAACTGAACATTTTCGTGTGTAAAGTTATAAATCCACACCACCCACTGATTACTGTTTTATAGCACTGGGAGTAGATGAGTTATTAGCTGTTTGTTGTTATATTCCAGTGTTCTTGGGAAGCAGATGTGCACATTGGATATGCACGTAAACAATGTGGTGTGATAATAATGTTTTTAAAGCACGTGTGCGTATTGGATGCGCTTGTAAACAATGTGGTGTAGCATACTGATAACTGATATTGCAAACAACTCGTATGGCACTTATGTTAATTATATTGTTCTTTGCATTGTTTTTTTATTTAGGAAAAAAACAGAAAAACAGGTGTTGTTTGTGCACATACCGAATTGAATCCACCAAAATATGCAAATGTTTAAAAAATTGGATTTATTATCATGTAATGATCCACATGTTCAATTAATTATCACTTGTAAATTATAAAGAAATTTACTACATATTCTAAATGTAAAGTCTGATTACAATAACAAATTCAGAGTCTTTTGGAACAGCGGTTTTGCACTGTATAAAACAATTTGTTTCTCAATAAGCTCAAAACTTCCTTGTTACCCTGACAGCAATCTTGTAAGTCTTATTTTCTAAGAAAACGTTGGGGCATAATTTATGAAACATAAACGTTTCGACCCATCAACTATGAGTCTGGATCATGTACTGGTGTCACGTGAGATGGCTCATGGATAACTTGGCTGTAGATAATGGGCAGGTAGTATCCCTGGTGTTTGTTTGTGGTAGGTGCCCTCTGATGTTAATGGCCTTCTTCACTTTCCTCTTGTGCCAGTTTCATTACGGGGTCAGTACTTTGGTGTTACCCATGGACACTGAGTGTCCTGTGGTCTCCTACTCGTTTTAGTCTGTCCAGGTTTGTGTGTTCTTTGAGCCACTGGTGGAGTCGTCTCTTTGTTTCACCAATGTATTCCATATTGTTAAGTCGTCCTTCCTCTCTCTCTCCTGCAGGAAGTTTGTGATGACGACGAAGGTGCCAGACACGAAGGGTTGCTTGCGGTGTTGTGTGGGGCGTAACCCCTACAATGGCTACAAGTACCTATGTGGGGCGATGCCCAACAGTGTCTTCCTGATGCAGTGGTACGACCCCCTCAACAAGTTCATGCTGCTAAAGGTATGGGATATTGTCATCATGACGGAGGGTCTGAACGGGCTCCAGTCTTCACTGCCTTCCTCTGTCTCATGGCATCACAGGCTCTGTGTGGTTGCTGGGCAACTGGATGAAGCTTGTCACCTGGTCAGGATGAGGAAAGGACTGTAACTGAATGGACCATGTCTTGAATGGACCATAACCAATGTGTTTGAGGACACCCCACTATATAATTTTTAATATGTTTTGTCATAGGGCTTATTTATGTAGGTCTGTAAATGTTTCTTTAAATTATTATTTGGTGAAAAGCAACGTAATTTAGAAGAGTATAAATGACGACAATTATTTCCTTGTTTGACTTGAAACAGAAACGATAATGACAATATAACAAATATTGCTATAGCATGATTTTGAATTATCATAATAAGAGTTCATTGTGATAAGAAATTATTACAATTCAGCTGCTCCTTTGGGGAATGAAAACAATCCACCTTTTTATAATTTACAACAATAATATTACTGCAGAATGGTGCATTTTTTAAATGCTTCTTAAATTTAAATTCTGTTTAAAGAAGAATTTTCCTTAAGCACTCATTACCTTAGTGAAAGGTCCTGTGTACCTGACTTGTATGTGACACTCAACTACTGTTTGTTGTCAGCAGCAGTTCGACTGTCCCATCTATGCCCCGATGAAGGTGTTTGAGATGTTTATCACCCCGGACCTTGACTATCCCGTGGTGTGCGTCGGTGTCACTAAAGAGTGAGTATCGATTTTATTTCCTTTCAGCCGGCAAGCTGTTTTTATGTTTTAATGCCCAATAAAACTTTGCCTGGCTGACGTGCATTCTGCTGCATGTTGTACGCGTGTGGCAGTCGTGTACATAAGTCATGTTGTGTCATTCAGTGGCGTGATGTTCTCACGAAACATCAACAGAATCTGTTGTGTAGGTTTTATGAAAGATAGATAGTTGTTAATACTGTCTAGCCTTGCTTTTCTGTCACCTCTGAAATACAGACACCTGAATAACACAGCCACCTCAAGTTATATCTATAACAACGAAGTATAGGAAACAGACTCTGTTAATGTACAACAATGCACAACTTATACGTAAATATTGATGCATTTTACTTGAATGATTATTAATTTATATATCTAAGGTATGTCTTATATTTGATTGAATGTTGTATTGTAACCACTTCTGAACAGTATAAATAAAGCTTGTTATTATTAGTAGTACTAGTACTGTAGTCACCTGTGGCTATTCATGTCACTTTGGCCCAGTGCCAAGGTGACCTTAATAGGGAGGGAGGTTCCACTGTATGTTTGATAATGAGAGCTCATACAATGTAGCAGTGGTTCTTCTGAAGCAAACCTTCAAGTTACTTGACGTGTTCGAGATAATATTAGCTCTGACACGTGGAGATGTTCATGAGAATGTTCATCAAGTTGGAAGAATAATTACGTAGATTAGATTATTTTATACACAACTAGAAATTCACTTACATCATCTTTTTGACCACCTTTGGAATTCTATTCAGTTTGTTCTCTGCACGCCAGATGGCATGGCAAGCCGTGTGTCCCATATGTCACTCGGTCTGTGGTCACCCATTGACTTTGTTCATCACCTTTTGTTCATCACCAGTGATTCAGACTGAGTCACATGTGCAACAGTCTGATCACCACACCATCTAGTGAGCTGAGAACAATCAGATCCTGATGAAAACCACCAACGGTTGTCGAAACATTGACATGAGTTAATTTCTAGTTGTTTAATATGAACAATCGCCTATTTAAGGGGTAGATGACGGTCATCACATTGTGGTGTTGACATGTTTCAGCCCCACCACGTCCCATCTCAAGTTTGACAAGATCAACTTGAACTCGTCTTCTAGCTGGTTCACAGAGATCGGATCAGGTACGCCCTCGCCCTGTCATGTGACGTTTTCTTGTGTACTCACTCTAGTATTTGTAAATTTATCCTCATAGTCTTTCCCTTATTTCTATCTTTAAGATGAGAGCTTTTTGAGGTTAGTCGTCAAGTGATGGAACTGTAGTAAGAACTCTAACATTACGTAACTGTCAGGTGCTTTGTAAACATGATTATTCCCCTTGAAACATTCAAATGTAATGATAAACACAAACACATACATGCATATCACACATAATCACACATAATCACACACAATCACACACACACACACACACACACACACACACACACCACACCACACACACCACACACACACACCACACACACCACACCACACACACACACACACACACACACACACACACACACACACACACACACACACACACACACACACACACACACACACACACACACACACACACACACACACACACACCACACACACACCACACACACCACCCCACACACCCACCCACCCACACACACACACACACCACACACACACACACACACACACACACACACACACACACACACACACACACACACACACACTTCTACCATGACTACCTTTACATTTGCATTTGGTGTGAGTTGTGTATAAAATCAAGTTAGCTGTTATTACTTACTTGTTGTGCCCTCTCCCCTCGACACCCGTCTTACTTGGTTACTTTCCTGCATATGTCAGCTATCTCCAGTGGGTCAGGTTCCTTACATCATCTGCTTCCCAGCAATCTTTCATTCCTAATAGTAGCAACGTGCATTCTCTGTAGCGCCACACATAATGTGCATCTGCTCCCTATACGTTTTAAATCATCTGAAGTTGTAGCTGCCATTCGCCAAAAACCTAGACACCTATTTGTTTGAAATCACATTCCCAACGTAAACCTTTGGCAGACCCTTGCTCTAATGGTCGTCTCCTTTAACAAGTATCCCTATTCTTTATTACATGTTGGTCCTCAGATTCCAGTGAATGTAGGCAATAAATGACTATTACGAAGTAAATTTCACTTGCTGCGCCTGCAAACGAGATGTGTGAAATAAGAAATGTGACTTTGACATGTTTCAGGAGAGAAGCAGCTAAATGTGGTGAACGTGGCCCAGCTGGAGAAGGACACCATCCTGGTCTGCTACGACAGTGAGTCCCTCGCACATGCGGATAGTCATTACCTGGTGTATTTTAATGTTTTAGCAATGCAAATGAAGTAAAACCATGTCAGTCAATGTAAGTGAGACACTTAGAGAGACAGTGAGAGAAGAACAGAGAATGTCTCATGTTTATGATCACAGCAACTAACATGTTTCTAGCCTGGATGCCTCATTCAGTGCATGCACTTTAAGTGACACAGGAAGTTCACGGTAAATCCACATACATCAGGTGACTCAGTAAGCGAGTTTCTTCCCACAGATCTGGTCAACGTGGTCAGCATGTCCGGTCGACTCAAGTCCAGCAGACATCAGGCGGCCGAATTACATTTTGACTTTCCTGTCGACTCGTTAGGTGATTACATCATTCTGTGTGTTTTATTGATAATATAGATAAAAAGTAACTTGACTGTACTTAAATCCTTGGAACAAAGCTAGATACAGTTATTAATATTTGACTTATTCTTGTAACTTGTATAAATAGCTTTATAAGTTTAGTAAATATCCTTAATATTACTGTTGTTTTTCAGTTGTTATTACTTATTGTAGCTAAGTATGTAGTATTAATGTTTCTCACATATTTGTACTCGTAGTAAAACTGAACCTTAGGTTAACAGCACAGATGAACACCCGCATGACAGTTTTCTCATAAACATGTCGACAGGACACCACAACACAATCTTGACGGATGTTATGTTAGCAAAACGTGGTAACCCATTCATGTGACAGATGTAACTGGAGAAGTCGCACTCTTCATAATTTCTGATACAGTTGTTGATGCGAGTACATATATTTCCAGTGTGTCTCAAAGACAGCGTGCTGGCGTTTCATAAGCATGGTATGCAAGGCCGCAGCTTCAAGGCAAATGAGGTACAGTAGCAGTTGACATTGTTTACTTTGTGCTTCTTTGATAGGCATTGATGGATCCAGTATGTCACAGTTGAAATGTTACATTTGTTCACTATATGTGTATTACATAACTTATGCAACATGACGTCTGTGAACTGCTGTTCTCACTTGAATAAATTTGCCTTAGGTTTTTGTCATAAAGAAAAACGTTTGAGGTGGTCAGAATTCGCTATTCGTCACCCATTCTGATGGCCTGATGGGCCTTGTTGCCAGGCAACAAGTAGTGTAATAGAGATAGGAAAATAAAGTCAACACCATGATGTATGACTTGTGTCACTACTAAATAGGTGGAATAATTTGCAAGTTTACTCGGGCAAAACGTATGAGAAATGAGTTGCAGTTGTAAAGATGAGTTGGACCACTGGATTGGTGTTTATGTAATTTCACAATTGATCAATCAGTACTTGTCATATTGACAGGTAACACAAGAGATCTGTGATCGTTCACGGGTATTCCGGCTGCTTGGCTCTGACAACAGGTAAGTGAGCGGCTGTAAGGTCTGTCAACACCACGATGCAGCAGCGGCACATTGTCACTGGTGTGTCATAGAAATAGTGTCCTCGGCAAAACACCAGTGGACATTTACATTTAAAAAAACTCGTTATTTTGACAGTGGATTTTGTCAGTGATAAAGAGCTCTTATGAAAATCCACCCTTAAACAGAATCCGTTGTTAAAATTATGGAGCTTTTTCAAAAATGTATAAAGTGGTATTCCTGGGAACATGATTCTGTGACTAACTGGCAACTGTGGCGGTAGCATATCTTTCAGTTGTCAGGTTGTAGTACACAAGATCACTGTTAAACAGCAAAATTTTGTAGTTTAAAGAGTAAAATCGGTGTGTATGAGTTAATCAGCTACATTTCTGTGATATCTCCAGGACCTTTAAGATCATCCCTATTATAAATAAATCTTCTGAAACTATAGCCACCTTTTGTAAAAAAAAATAGACATGTTTGAAAGTACTTTTCACCATAAATTTGGTGGTTCCAATGCTCCAATGACAACTTTTGCCTGTCCCCGTTTATGATTACGCCAACTTATATTGTTTGTTGCATCGCTGAGTTTGAATATTCAAGGATATAGGCACTATAGAAGTGTTACAATTATTACTATTATGTGAATAGAATTGTAAACGTCAGCGTTAGAATTAAACAGATAGAAGTGTCCAGGTCCTCACTCTTGTGGTTTGTGTTTCAGGGTGATTCTGTTGGACAGTCGGCCGACGGACTCTCCAACTGCCCCGCCAAACCTGTACGTCCTTGCCGGCCACGAGAACACGTTTTGACCTTGACCGGTGCACTAACACTTGACGAATTCGAAAGACATCGATGCAGACAGCAGTGTCCATGTTTGTGCCCGGCCGTCACGACGGGAGCATCACGATTATGCAAATCATAGCAAACACGCAGCATCCATCACGTTTCCATTTGGCGCGATCATCCGTGTGTGCGTGCTTGTGCACAGCGCCATCTGTGTGCGCGGAGATGCAAATTCGCACAACCACGCACTTTGTATATAAACCTGACTGCGCCGATATTTGGGATCGTGCAAACCACGAATGGTTGCCTGTGTGTTCCGATTGGCCAGTAGCTCGTGTGTCAAACAGATGTGAATGCACGCATCAGATCGCATGTAAATACGGTGTGTAAACCTACTGGGATGCGTTGTACATCGTACGTTGTAGTTGACGTGACCGCAGCGATATACGATGTCTCTACCCCCAAGTGTGCATGTTGTGAGTTTGTCTCGGACAGAAATCGTTGCTAAATCATCATCAAGCTATAGTTTTTTAATTGTTTTGGATTACGTGTATAGATTTACCCATGACGTGAACAAATCGTTAATTGTAAACTGTTCCATTCAGTATCTTGACAACTACAGTGCTGCCATCTCGTGTAGCAGTAGCGGCACCAGTAATAACGGTGGCGCCATCTTATGTATTTTAGAGACGTCACCATCGATGTAAACTTGTAAGGGAAATAGTTTTTTCACCAGTCAATGTTGTTGGGATAAACCGTGCATTTTTTCACAGGGCATGTGCAAACCAGTGAGTTATGATCAAAATGTAAGAGATAGCAAATTTTTCAGAAGCATTCTCTTCTTGAGGCAGAATAACTTTAGTGGAGAAACTGGTGTGAACTCCACTTGTCATGAAAACATAACTAGTCTTATGATTTGACATCACTGAGAAGTTAGAATGTATATCTATATATATATATATATATATATATATTCTGTTCGTCTGAGACCTGTACACTTCAACAAGGCTACAAAGAGTTTAATGTGCCGTGCATTGTTACAAGATTGAGCAGGCATGCTTTATCAAATAAACTAAATTTAATGACATGTAAATAATATCCCAACGTTTCTTAGATTGACTGAAAGCAAGCATGTCTTTGTCACTATTGATATGAAAAGATATTTTACGCTGCCTGAAAGTTTATTATCTACAAGCAAACCTGTCTCACACAGGGCGGCCTCTGAGTTGGTTCTGAGTTACAGTTCCTGGTTGTTTACAGCAAAGGATGACAAATGTGTTACCCCATTATCTGATATCATAGAGTGAGCCCGCATCATCAACTTGACATTGTACAAATCATCTCTGTTTATTAAGCATAATTGGACATCTTTTCATACCAACGAGATGCTTCGTGCCTGGTAATTCTTGTTACATCATCAGTTTGGAGTGCCCTATATAAGCAATGTAATTTATTGTCGCTGTTGCATGAGCCGGTGCAGTTAGTCGCTGCTTGTTTGGTGGAGTGAGCTGCGTCCGTCTCACGTAAATGTTTCATGTATTTGACCAGACAAACCCTAGTCCTACATGAACCTGCAGCAGATGGGGACTGGTCTACTCAGTTGGTTCCTGAACACAACTCCGTTAATTTCCATAGCTGTCTAAAGTTGAGTATTACGTAATTCTATTAATTGAAAAACGCAATAATTTATTTAAACAGCATCGTAGAGAGGTAATATATATAACAGGGGCTTCATCAGTATTGGAATAATGGCAGTGACCACTGACCAGAAATGTGTATCAGACTTGTCAGCCCAGTTATAGAGGATCTGTGGAGACTATGCATTGTGTAGTGATGTAACGAATGCATCTTGACATCGCTGTTTCTACGCCTGTGCATGCCACAGAAATAGAATATGAAATCCTTGAAAGGTTATACCAGTTAGCCTGTATAATATGAAATATATCAAAATACCGGGTACAAATTCACAGAGATGGAGGAATTATAATAAGAGGCGTAGAAATCTTGATGTATAAAGTTGCATATGAAGAAGTATCTCACAATTTCCCACAATATTGCTATGTTAACATGTACTAGTATTTTGATATTGTCATTGTAAATTTGGGCATGATTCCAAACCTGAATATTGAATTTTCGTATAACTCTGTAAACCTTTTTATTTCAGCGTTTAAGTCAATGACATTGTTTAAATCAATATGTATATCTATGTGTATATTTTGGTACTTTTCTATACATCTTTTGTGTTTCCTATGCACATTTGAATGCTACCAAAAGCCGCCTTAAGTTGTTAAAATGCATTTGGACATGTCTTATGTAGGTTTTCCTTCTTTTCCACAAAACCTTGTCACCACAGCAATAACATTTTAATGTAAAATATGAAAAATGCCCATTAAGTTTCTGGCTAGTACAGTGTACTACAACACGTCTGTGTTCTCTAACTCCCCCATGGACTCTTTGTGTTACTGTCAATGTTTGACCATAAAAATAAGTTCTCAGTCGTTGCGTGATGACTGGAAGTTGAAAGGTTTTCTGTGATAATTAATCCCAGAATCTGTCTCGGACGTGTATCATACAGTGAGTGTACCATACATCGAGTGTATTATACAGCTGTACACTGAATGTATCATAGAATGTGAATCTGGTCAGGTTCACGTTTAATTAGGGTTGCTTATGGCATGTTAAAGTTCTGTTATTTTAACGACTGTTTGTGATGCCATTGCAACTGAATAAATTGATTGAATTAATGTTTAACATGAAACTGTTTGTATTTGGTTTTGTGATCTTGGATTGTTATCAGCAATATTTTTGTGCTTGGCCTATCTCTTTGTCTGTCTGTCTGTCTGTCTGTCTGTCTGTCTGTCTGTCTGTCTGTCTGTCTGTCTGTCTGTCTGTCTGTCTGTCTGTCTGTCTGTCTGTCTGTCTGTCTGTCTGTCTCTCACTGTCGCTCCCTCCCACCCTCTCCCCCTCCCTCCCTCCCTCCCTCCCGTCCGCTCTCCGTCTGTCTCCCTCCCTCCCTCCCTCTCCTCCCTCTCCTCTCCTCTCCCTCCCTCCTCTCCTCTCCTTCTCCTCTCTCTTCTCCTCTCTCCTCTCCTCTCCTCTCCTCTCCTCTCCTCTCCTCTCCTCTCCTCTCCTCTCCTCTCCTCTCCTCTCCTCTCCTCTCCTCTCCCTCTCCTCTCCTCTCCTCCCTCCTCTCCCTCTCTGTCTACATCTGTCATTCTATCTGTCCACCTTTCAAAAACATGGCCAGTCTTCATCTCACATACATCACATCACACCACACCACACCACACCACACCACACCACACCACCACACCACACCACACCACACCACACCACACCACACCACACCACACCACCACACCACATACATCACACCACACCACACCACATCACATACATCACATTACCCCAGTGACAGTTGTTCCATTAGTAACATGAGTTGACACTTCCAGCAGTAACATGTTGACCATTGCTAATCAGTCATTATTTTGTAACGCCTGTGGACAAGTACCTGTGCCACGACATCACACAATGCACTGATCGTCGTTAACATATCGTCACGCAGTGTGCTGTATGGCATACCTGGCAGGTGACTTTGGCTGCTGGAGACCATCAATTGATCACCTGTGATGACTTCTGCAGTTACCTGTCTTATTTACACCTGTCTTATGGTGTTAATTGGTCTTTGATGAAGACGTTGGACAACTACATTGATGCTCCTGTCCCCTGCTGTCTTTCGTTTCCGTCATGAAATCACCCATGTGTTTTATGGATGCTGTGCCCGATACCCTTCTTTATCGGACGCATGTCATGAAATTATCGCGTTCCAGGTTTTGCCAATTTTAATAAAAATCTCAAGTGTTCTTATTACCGATTCTGATAAAACTACAATTTTTTTATTTGCCCATGGAAATCACAATTTAGATATAGATTATATCACACATGTTTATTTGATCTGCATAAACATAACTTATATTGTTTTATAGAAAACTATGTAAACATTATTGAACGCAGTCGTACTCTGGAGACCAATGTTTAAATCAAGTTTAATATTATTAGATTGGTTAATTAAAATCCTACATCTTGATAACCCAACTGGTTTAGTTTTTATTATATAAAATGTGCCAGCTCAGATTGTTCAAATCATCACCAGTGATATCATCACTGTGATATCACTGTGATATCAGTGGTCAGGTGCAAATGTGTCAATTCACTCGACTTATAATCCCGTCTGATAAGCCTGATTTGAGATCATAGCTTACAACTACCTTTGTGTAAAGTCCACATTATCCTGGGAGGAAGGTGCACAGACTTCAAGAAGGGTGCTTTTTCTAGTCACAATGCAAGCAGCAGCATCTCAGGCCTGCAGAAGGATTAGAAATAAAATGGAATCTTTATAGTTTAGACAGTGATTCCTGTGAGAACACCATGCTGACACTTACTTAATATGAACATGACACATACGTAACATAAACATGGCACATACTTAACATGAAGCCAGCAGATACTTAATATGATACTGGAACATACTTAACATGCACCCAGCATATGCTTACACAAACATGACACATATTTAAGTCTTAAGGTGAACCCAGCACTTACTTAACATGAATAAACCATATTGAATTGAACTCAGCATTTACTTAACATGAACCAAGCACTTACTTAACATGAACCCAGCACTTACTTAACATGAACCCAGCACTTACTTAACATGAACCCAGCACTTACTTAACATGAACCCAGCACTTACTTAACATGAACCCAGCACTTACTTAACATGAACCCAGCACTTACTTAACATGAACCTTGCACATATTTAATATGAACCATTTAACACTTTATCTTTTAACCCTGAAACAAAAACAGGCAAAAATACCTTTTTTTAACATTTTTTACCCATGCTTTTATGAAACTAAAAAATGATTTCCAGGATATTAAAGTTTACTCCAGCGCAATACTTAACATGAACCAGGCACATACTTAACATGAACCCAGGCACATACTTAACATGAACCAGGCACATACTTAACATGAACCTGGCACATACTTAACATGACCCAGGCACATACTTAACATGAACCATGCACATACTTAACATGACCCAGGCACATACTTAAACATGAACCATGCACATACTTAACATGACCCAGGCACATACTTAACATGAACCATGCACATACTTAACATGAACCTGGCACATACTTAACATGAACCTGGCACATACTTAACATGACCCAGGCACATATTTAACATGAACCTGGCACATACTTAACATGAACCAGGCACATACTTAACATGAACCAGGCACATACTTAACATGAACCAGGCACATACTTAACATGAACCAGGCACATACTTAACATGAACCAGGCACATACTTAACATGATCCAAACACATACTTAACACGAACTTGGCACATACTTAACATGACCCATACACAAGACACGGGTACTCCAGACACCATGGTGCACTAATGAAACATTTAGCAACTAATATTATTGATACCGGGTTAAAATGTCACGCGTGATCAGACAGCGAATATTGCCTGGTGACACTTTGACACTTTCGTCATGAAGCATACACCTGGTAATCACTACCTGCACGAGAGATGGAATTGCAAGGTAGTTGCCTTAGTGAGAACACAACCCATTTCATTAAACGCACTTGGCTGTCATCCAGGTAGACACCACCACTACACCTTGTGTCACAGTAACTGTCCTGTCTCCTGGTAGGTGGAATCTACCGTTACTCACAATTCTAAATCAGGAGATCTGACCAGAATGAGATGTCTTGATTAAATATAAAGATACATAAATAATTCATCTAATTGGCAGGTCATGTGCAGGAATTCTACTTCATTCATGTGCATTTTCTACACAAAATATTGGGGTGTGATAGAATATTTATATTCAAAACGCGTAGATTAAGTTTTTGGGGGTGGGGGGCTAATTCTTGGTTCGTAGATGATTACGTAAATTTAAGAAAATACACAATAGTCTTGGCACCTCTGTCTTTGATAGAAGACAGACCTCTTGCAATACGCCTGAATATATAGACAGTCTTCCTCGATGACAGGTGATATTTGTAGTAATATATCACTACCATTTCACTTCTAAATAGGCTTTTTCTCATGATTTATTTTTGTTCTCACATAATCATCAGTTAAAACACTGCCAAATTCTATTTATGGGCGATAAACTTATTTCCTGTCATTCAACTGCTAAGTCATGATTTTTTTCTTAATGCGCTTTTTACTATCAGACTTTTTACTATCAGTGTTCCTTGGGCCACAGCGAGTCAGCCATAGCAGTACTGACAACTAAACAGTAATAAATGAGACATAAATCAGACATTTAGCCGGGCAAACACAAACCATCACAAGGTAATTGGTCGAGGTCATCGGTGTCCCATAAATATCTACAGACAAGACAGGATTCATCGCAATAACATGAACGATAGATCTAGATTCACTGACACATCAAAGACAAGACACAGTCAACACAGGCACAGTGCACATGAGCCAATGTCTGCTTAATGACAGGGACACAATATTGTCTGCACAAATTAGTGGGTGATGACACCTAGTGTCAGATCAGTGGTGTTTGGTTTGACTGGGAACATCTGATGTCATGCTAGAGTAAAACAGGGATTTTACAATGCAACACACAGGCAACATGAAACACTGTGCATGTACATACATGCATACACAATAAACATGTGTTTGTATAACAACAAAACACTCAATATATGCTCATACACATACATGTTCACACACACACACACATACATACACAACACATACTGACACACAACACACATTTACACACACTTGCACACATACAATGTATGTTCACATACAACAAACACATTTACATGGAACACACACATACATGTGTGCACACACATCACACATTTACACACCCCACACATACACCACACACACACCCACACCATATGCACCCACACCACACACACACACTCACATCACTACTCTCACTCACTCACTCACTCACTCACTCACTCACTCACTCACTCACTCACTCACTCACTCACTCACTCACTCACTCACTCACTCACACACACACAGACACACACACACACACACACACACACACACACACACACACACACACACACACACACACACATAAAACAACATAATGCTCACACATGTACAAAACACACACACAATCACACATACAACATCCAAACACCCACCCATATGCACAAATCCAAACACACACGTTCACAAACACATGTTTCCAAACACACATAAGCATTGTCCTAATAAGTAGATCACAGATATTGATCTAAGGACCACTAATGACAGATGCAGTGGAATCAACATTCCATCCAGGCAATGAGGCAGATTACCAGGTGTATTGATCCCAATAAGATTGTCTATTATTATTAGCACGATACGTTTTCATTTGATATTATTGATCCGAACAGCCACACTATGACCATGTCATAGTGTTAACAAATCACATTGATATATTGATATAATATATTCCTTACAACAGCCAATACACACCATACTTCATTATCGTCTGGTATAACCACTTTACTGTAACTGCAATTACGTGACAAAAGAGAAATACCTTGAGACTGAAAGAAACATTAGCCTCCTGCCTAGCAGTGAAACACAAGATCTACACAATGTATTCTTCCATAAACTTGTACTGTGTAACCTCTGTATTAAGGTCACCCTAGAGAGAGTGCCAGTGACTTCAATTCACGGTGATTGTATTGGTGGAACTGATTTGAGGTTCAGTAACATGTCATCAGTAACATGTCATCAGTAACATGTCATCAGTAACCAGCAGTCATCATTTTGTTGTCATCCACATCATAATCAGTTGTCATGCAACGCCGAGTTGTCACCTCTGAAGGTCAGGGGTCACACAAAAACACTCTAACATACACAAATCCGGATAAATTTATTTATTATTTTCCACTTACATCACCATGACCAAACATCAGCTATACACACACACACACACACACACACATATATATATATATATATATATATATATATATAATATATATATGTAAGAATGACATAGTATTGATATTAGTTAGGCTTTGTAATTTAGTAATCCAAAACACTGACTCATCATGTCACATATACATCAAGTACTACACATGTGAAAAAGTTTGTAAAATATAGATTATAATTTAAACAAAATTAATGTCATCATTTTATCACACACAAGTGTCATCTTTGCACACAAAACAGCAATATAGTGCAAACTGTTTCTCACTAATGAAACTATTGTAAATACAAATTTACAACCCTGGCATATTCATGTTCACAAAATGTCAATCAATCTGTTTTGGCATTAATTATCTTTTACTACCTCTACAGTATATACACAAATTAAAACTGATCAAAAATATGTTATGTTAGTAATTATCTTTTCAAAAATAATTTTGTCAATCTAATTTCTATGTACTGATCACTTCGGTAATTGTGTCTTTTGCAAATGACACACTGACAATGGTGTGTGTGTGTGTGTGTGTGTGTGTGTGTGTGTGTGTGTGTGTGTGTGTGTGTGTGTGTGTGTGTGTGTGTGTGTGTGTGTGTGTCCACTCCAGATAATAAACAAATTGATACACCAACAATTATATTAATAATCTCAAAAGCTGACCCATATCCAGAGCTAACCCTTCTGTCAGACAACACATATAATATTGATAAGGTTAATCCTCCCAACAAACAGTGACCGGTAAACAATTACGCCATACCTAAGCCACAGCTGCATTGAGGTCACTCACCTACCATATGACAATTACTGGGACCATCTCAAATGTTGATGTCTGCTATCAAACGAAACTACTTTTGTGTTGTGGGTCAGTGACAGTGTCATCTGGCTTCAGACGTCAATACTTTACCCTTCGCACATATACCATTAGTTTATTGATATCATCAAAGTTGTCTAAGGGGGTGGGGGATCCAAGGTCAGAAAAAGGTAATTAATCTGCAATCAAACATCTGAGATTGTCCCTTGTAACCTTGGTAACATGTAAACGATGCTACTAAATAACATGAACATTCTCAAGTCAAACACTCTAATTGTTATCAGGCTAATCAGACTTAG
>JAODUO010000236.1:0-27500 GCA_025642075.2 Ridgeia piscesae | reverse complement strand
TAATTATAATATATCAGGGTCAACGACCTTCTTTTGAGGTCTCACTTCAGACAATGTTTCATAAAACTGTCTAACTGAAACATCCCACTAGCAATTGTGCAACAACCTGTACAAATAGTTTGAACGATCTAATTGACCTTTAAAGCAAAGTGGCTATTAACTTCTGAATTTTGAAGGGAATGTTGTGTACCATTTTTTATTACGCATGTGGTCAGATTAAAAATTATGCATGATCACACATTGAAGAGATGTACAGCTTTTATAAGAAACATTTTGATTAACAAGAGGTTCATTAACTGGGCTAAATGAAACACAACACACCCATGTAGCAACCGTAGTACAAGTTGTGGGTAAAAGTTCAACTTCAAGAAAAATTATCTGGACCTTAAAAAATCAGCTTGTAAGGTGTGCATTTCTGCCAATGTCAAAACATTAAATAGGAGGTGACCAAGATAGCTGTTCTAGCTAACCGGTAGTTTGCAACAAATCTCATCAAACCTCTTGCAGTTGGAAGGGTAGGATGTATTTAATGGAATTCCTTGACAAACACGGTGAACAAAGTTTCACTGTGAAATGGAGTGCCTTATTTAGGCCAAGTAAATACACAGGAATGCGACCCACTATAGTGAAAATTCCCTGGACAAAAATGTATATTGTCTTGGAAATTTCCATGTTGACTAAGAAGTCACGGTTGACCGGACTCGATACCTTGAGTAATTACGGTCACGTTTGTAAAGACCTGCATCACTGTTTACTACCCGCCAAGGTCATGTAATGTGGCTACTCTACGGCTGTCAATGTATACACGTGAACTAAACTTATCACCTGAGCCGAGCACTTTGTACTAGAATACATCTTGGGTCTACCTGCACGGGAAAGTTGTGCATTTACTAAGGACTCGTGGTAGACAACTTACATCCGTAGATAATGGCTTGGAGCAGACACAAATCAATATTATTGACAGGTAAAATGGATCTTAGCATTTCTGTGACATGATCATGTGGACTTTAATTACATACATTTATCCATAAGTTATACAATTTATATCACATAATTATTACGCAATTAGTATCATTATTAGCATTTTAGTATGATAATTTTTATGTCAGATTAGCTATGTTATTTTTCTTTTTAATCATATATTTTAATTTAATTTTATATTTTAGCATACTGAGGAATAATAAGTAATGTAACGACTGTGTTATTTTATTTTACTGTTTCATGTATAGGCTTGTAGTTATAATGTTTATATATACACATATGTATATATTTATTTTAATAATCATTTATCATCCATATATACATATATTTTAATAATTTATTATCCAATTTTAGCTACTATTTGTACATTTATGTAAAGTGCCTGAGAGCAATACTATTGATTCGGGCGCTATACAAATAAATTGTATTATTATCTTGTTTACCAGTGGTGGAGATCAATATCTGGTCGAAAACACAGGAGTTGTTTGACTCGCATTATATTTTTATATGCACTCTTTAGGGAGCCTAATGTTAGTGGTAATACTACATGAGTGGTTCTCATTGGCACTGCAGGATGTCAGATGTTTTGTGAGGCTTGTTTTTATGCCCCTGCAATTATTCGGTTGTTGATCTCGGAGGCACAACATTAGTCACATGTCGGTTTATGCAGCGGCAAGTACAGCACTTGTCTGAACTAATTAGGGTCCTTGTGCAATTTTGTGGAAATATACTGAAGTTAATGCAAATATAGCATTACTTAACACATCGAATTAGTGAACACGACTTCTACATGTGCAGTATAGCAGCTATTATATAGAAAAGTTTATATGTGAGTGAGTGAGTGAGTAGGTGAGGTGTTTGTGTGTATATGCATACCTGCATATATATCAATGTTGGTGTGTATGTGTGGCACTGTGCGCAAGTACATCTGTGTGTGTGTGTGTGTGTTGTGTGTGTGTGTGTGTGTGTGTGTGTGTGTGTGTGTGTGTGTGTGTGTGTGTGTGTGTGTGTGTGTCCATGTTTTTTTTATTAGATGAGCCCTATAGGGATTAAAACAAACCCTGAGGATTTACCTGGATTTGGAAAGTACCCTGACTCCCCTAAAACACCCACCCGAACCCCCGCCCCACACCTCCAAACATTACTCCAATTCACATAAACCACAAGTGATTACACGAATGTCATCTGACCACAAAATTAGTCACCATGGAAAATAACCCAGATTTCAGCTGTGGAAAACCCACTGTATAGACACAGCCAGTGACATCACAAGTGACAGCATCACATGACAGTGGCTATTTTTAGCCATGACACTGGTCAGGTCAAGGTGCCCTGATTTTGTCTACCATTGACGTCACGGCCGATTGCACCCACTTGTCTTTCTACTGATTTGGTACTTATTTGGTACTTGCTCACTAAGTACAGTGTTAAATGTGTCTTTGTATAATGACCCCAATACCCTGCAGCTGTGTGTAGAACCAGGCCAGGCTGTGCAACCACTGCTGCTACCCACTGGCTCTAGATCAATTGGATTACACTACACTGCCACACCCACTCACACTGGACTCAAACTGGCCTACTTTACAGGATCTAGGGCTACTACTGAATATTTCATATTATATATATATATATATATATATATATATATATATAGTGTGTGTGTGTGTGTGTGTGTGTGTGTGTGTGTGTGTGTGTGTGTGTGTGTGTGTGTGTGTGTGTGTGTGTGTGTGTGTGTGTGTGTGGTGTGTGTGTGGTGCGTGTGGTGTGTGTGTGTGGTGTGGGGTGGTGTGTGTGTGTGTGTGTGTGTTGTGTGTGTGTGTGGTGTGTGTGTGTGTGTGTGTGGTGTGTGTGTGTGTGTGTGTGTGTGTGTGTGTGTGTGCTGTGGTGCTTGTGGTGCGTGTGGTGTGTGGTGTGTGTGTGTGTGTGTGTGTGTGTGTGTGTGTGTGTGTGTGTGTGTGTGTGGTGTATGTGTGTGTGTCTGTGTGCTGTGTGTTGGTGGTGTGTGTGGTGTGTGGTGTGTGTGTGTGTGTGTGTGTGTGTGTGTGTGTGTGTGTGTGTGTGGTGTGTGTGTGTGTGTGTGTGTGTGTGTGTGTGTGTGTGTGTGTGTGTGTGTGTGTGTGTGTGTGTGTGTGTGTGTGTGTGTGTGTGTGTGTGTGTGTGTGTGTGTGTGTGTGTGTGTGTGTGTGTGTGTGTGTGTGTGTGTGTGTGTGTGTGTGTGTGTGTGTGTGTGTGTGTGTGTGTGTGTGTGTGTGGTGTGTGTGTGTGTGTGTGTGTGTGTGTGTGTGTGTGTGTGTGTGTGTGTGTGTGTGTGTGTGTGTGTGTGTGTGTGTGTGTGTGTGTGTGTGTGTGTGTGTGTGTGTACAGGAGTATATGTGTATATATGTTTACTATTAAAAAAAGTAAGTTCTTATAACACATTATCCAGTCCTCAGGACTGCTCAAAGCACTTTACACTTTCCTTCCTGTTCAACCACTCACAGTCTCAACTTCAGTGGGAAGCACCTATTAGAGATGTTTTCTTTAGTACATTCCTTTTTCTAACATCTTAAAGCACTGTGATTACACCCTTCAAAAAAATTTCTGCCTACTCTTATTTTGGAAATAAACACAGTTACTGCAAAAAGTTTAATCACTATTCACAGTAATACTTGAAAATCTCCCTGTCCCACATGTTGTACATTATTTCTATACTTGTTATTGCAAATGTCGTAATATCAACCTCAAACTTATCGCACACATCACTGGAATGTGCTGTTCCCGTTTAAGACGCAGAAACACTTGCTAACTGTCAGTGTCACATCAGGCCATATCTGTAGCGCTGGCCTAACTCCACATCATTTTTGTCTGCCCTAGTTTTCTGGGCCTGCTGTGAACACTCCTGGGTAGACCCAACTGGGCCAATATTACTACAGACTTTGACCGTGCTGGCCTGGCTCCCGTTTCACGTTTCTCTACAGGAAAGCGATCAATGACCCGAGTAGAATTATTTTTAAGTTTTTGTCTACTCTGAAGGTTTGGTTGCACAACCTTGTCCTCTCTCAGTGCGTGTGTATCTTCTGTTTTTGCTACAATACTGGGATTAGTTATTTGTTATGGTGACCAGATATTTGCGAATATAGTAACTTTCTATGCTATTCATGCAACATAACCGAGCAAAAAATCAGTTACACGTTCTGCAAGCCACAAAGACTGTTGCATGAATTACATAACACTGAACAGAAAAGATGGACTGTTTATACATGGGCTACCTCAATACTGTGCTGTATACAGTTTTTGAATCCAATTAGTAAATAATGACACACACTAGACAAGTGATGACATTTGAGGGACTTGGATCTAGTCAACCATTCATCATTTGGCGGCAGAGATGCATAAAACATGTTATCATGGCCAAAAATGTTAGAAGCTCTTTTGTACAGCATATAATTTATAATGTTTTTTATTAAAAAAATAGTTCATTATTGATCACGGTTCACACGGATGACGTCAATGACCATATGCCGTTAGATTGTGTTACGGTGGCTGAATAATGAATATAAGAGGATCAATTACAGCAATGAACAAGGATATTTTCCCACAATGCCACCGTGCAATGTAATTGGAAAGTTCACGTATAGGTGATGTGTCTATTGACTTTGAACTTTTGTAGTTCAGGAGAAGTTTACATTTGCTAACAAACTCCAACTGGAAACTGTACAACTGCATCTAGGAGTGCTTCGTCCAATCCAACAATGTTGCTTCTCTCCTGGAGAGTGGCCAGTACAGGGTGGTGGACATCTGTGTTCAACATACATTTCATCTAGTGACACAGATTTGTTTTTATATGACCCTTCTGCATGGGGGTGGGGGTGGGAGGTGGTTATTGTGGGGTCAAGACAGAGTTGGTGGATTTAGACTGGCAAGGAATTTGTGGAATAAAGATGTGAGAATGAAGACTTTGAAAGACAGAAGAGATGCAGAGGATGAATGAAGACTGACCAAGAAACTTGCTGGGTGTCGATTGGGAGGTGGTCCCAGCCCTGCAGACACCTGGCGTCAATCTTAGTATCAATCCACCAAAAGTTACTCCTCAACCCACTCTAAGTGTGATCCTTCTTGCACCCCAACCCACAGAAGGGCGTTTGCATGGGGAGGTGGAGAGGTAGAATGAAGCTGTCTCCAAACAGGAGATGGTGGTAGATTAGAAGAAAAGGAAGACCAATATGAAGATGGAGACAGCCAGACAGGACTGAAAGATGAAGATGGAGACAGCGTTGAAACATCTTGAAAGAGCAACAGTGACCAACAGGAGAGAAGAGTAGAGGACGACTCACGGACGGGGTGAACCAGCCCAAGGGTACATTGCACTGCCCTGCAAATGATCTACAGGAAAGAGGAAGACAGTAGAAGGGATGACTACATACCTTGGCACGAGCTTCCCGTGTGGCCTCAGCCTCCGCAGCCATGGCCCGCTGCATCTGCACTGGTAGCCGGACATCCTTCCTACAAGCAATGGATAGATACATGACTTTGGGGCTACTGTAAGTGCATTTCTTCCCTCATCCTTCATGTAATGCAGTCATTTGTTTATCAATAACCTGCTAACTTTAGGGCCCTGTAAGTGCATCTCTCCTAGGCATCCTTCCTCTATACACACACATATACCGGTATATACAATATATCAATGCTAACTATGGGGACATTATAAGTGCATCACCTCCCAGGCGCTGACACCCATGTACTTTGTTCTACGTCCATTGTTTCCTTGCACCACTGGTTTCTGACCTACCAATTTCAGATGTATTTAAAAGAACAAAGTTTTCTGTCTGCATAAATACTGCTTTTTAACAACTTTGAGTGCTGAAATGTGACAACTGATTAGTTCTAAGAGAAACAGGAAAACTACCCAGTACTTACAGTTCAACACGTTCCACCTTCACTCCCCACGGGTCAGTTCCTTCGTCAAGAGTTTTCTGGAAATATAAGATCATATTCCAGTTACTGTGTGGGATATAGAAGCAACTGTTTAAATACACAAAAAGTTACTGTGTGGGATATAGAAGCAACTATTCAAATACACAAAACCATTCAGCTGCTTGTGCGACTGGGTGGCGGGGTTGTTATACTGGCAATTTGGTATTCCCAGAAACTGTTTATCTGGCTTCAAACTGGGGGCTGGTATTTGTGCTGCTCTCACAACTAGTTCAAGTGAACTCACTCCTTGACTTTGTGTAGGGGACCGGCCAGGGTTACTTTTGCACAACTGTGAGGATGCACGTACCTGCATGCGTTGGCTGATCTGGTCGCGATCTGTGAGGATCTCTGTAAGCGTGCACATTCCGAGGAAGTTACGCAGTGTAGTTTGGGAGAGAAGCCTGGTAGAGTTGGCTGCGTCCTCAATGTTACACACGGACATCATTGGGTTCTGGATGCGGTAGTAGACGACTGCATCAACAGACACCGTCACAGAGTCCCGGGTGAGGATCTGTCAACACAAACATGTGGTCTCTAATGAGCAACGATGGCACGTGGCTACTTGTCTGTCTGACGGGCTGGGTTCGTTGTGAAGCGATGGAAATTTCGGGAGGAAAGAACCTGATATATTACATAGACTCATGCTGTTATTTGCATGTCTATAAATATATATATATATATATATATATATATATATATAGACCCATATGAGTCCACAACAGGTCTGTCTGTGTATTTACGTGAGTGGGATACTGTCCTTGGGGCAGACACATGACAGAAGTGACAAACTCCATCTCACGCCACTGCTTAAAGAATTCTGGGCAGGCCTGTATTCATTTGTATCCAATATTATGAAGCTATTGTATCATTGACATTAAATACTTCACATGCTTCTAATACATGATAATATATATATATATATATATATATATATATATATATATATGTATATATATTTATATGTTAGCATTACACCAATAGCACTCCACAACTTACAAATATTTACACAGATTTCAAGCCTGTTTCTTGTACTTACCTCCTGTGGTGGTACGTCAAATGATACTGTTCGCAGGTCGGCCTTTACGAATGTATCAATGCAGGGAATGATGAAAAACAGACCTAGAAAGAGAGAGACAGGCAGTGTGATATACATCTGGTGAGGTAACTTCTACTCATTCCAAGTCTCTGAGAACCAAGTTGACAGGTGTGTCACGACAAAAGGGTTGACAAGTCTGTCAATCAATTCAGTAGTGCTATTAAAGTAGTGGACAGATGGATTGACACACCCAGGAGACTTCGTGAATCTTTACATGACAATATGTACAATTGTGTAATATTTTTGATGACCTAAGGGGGACAAAGATACAGCATTACACTGAGAACTCAGTACTTCATTTAACTTAAATTTGTTGGTTAACTTATAATTATTACAATTACAGTTGGTGTACCATGTGCTTTCCATTTTGATGTTTACCATCCCTTAACAGGTGCACATAATTGTTGTTTATTTTTTTTGCAATTGTCAGTTTATTTGATTTATTCATGTTATATAACATGAATAAATCAAATTAATTGATATCAATTAATAAACAAACAAGTAATGTTGTATGTTTCCTTGATGCCCATTCTAAGACCCAACACACGTGATCAGGAACACATGATGACATAACTGCAACTTAAAGCGAAACTGTATGAATAATATTCCTGTGAATGATTAGGTTGATTCTATTGGAATCACAGCTAAATGCCTTACTGATACAAATCACACAATACCTATATGTAGTAAGCCAGTTAACGACTTTACAGTCAATGCAATAATTATCACAGTCAATTACTCATATCAGACAAACAGACAGACATCTACTGTCCAACATAATGTGTAATCAGGTGTACCGGGTAGTTCTCAATAAATCAATGCCAGAGTCTGTCCTGGCTTGGGTCAACGCTCCCCTGGAACCAATAGCATTATTCTGATCTGCTTAATACTATTAGTCTCATTCATGGCAACGCATTACTTATATTAAATCCTGTCCAATGTTGGCTTTATCTGATTTGCAGAATGTGCAAGTCACTGCTTTGTAATTAGCAATGGCAGTGGACAATGCAAATAAGTCATTCGGGATTTTGTTAATGTACAGTAGACAGGTGTCCTTAATGAACAGGTGTCTGCTCTGACAGGTTTCTCTGTCAGCATTACGTTATTACTAAGCATAGTCATGGTTCTTCGCGAGTTTGCTTGAAAGTAATTAGCAAGACAGGAAAACATGAATTATAAATGTTTTAGGACAATACATTGTCACAGGCTGTGACACAGTAGTGGTGACGTTGACGTCACACCTGAGGGTGTCAGGGTCAATGTGCATGTAATGTGGCCACACTTGGCAAGTACAACTACATAAAGGGTTTAGCCGACTGCCAGTCAATGGCGTTGGTGTTGAGATCTGTAGAAACTAGAGAGGGCAAGAGAGAGACATATAAGAGAAAAGACAGGGAATGTTTATGTGAGAGCTAGAGGTGGGTGGGTGGGTGAGTGAGTGAGTGAGTGAGTGAGTGAGTGAGTGAGTGAGTGAGTGAGTGAGCGAGCGAGCGAGAGCAAGCTACAGAGAGACTCTTCAATTTTGCAATCCACGATGTTGAAATGGTAATATAGACATAATTACTTATACAATTTTCAGTACATCTTACCTGGGCCACGAGCTCCTGGCAAAACCCGACCAATCCGAAATATAATTGCTCGCTCGTACTCCTGGATAATCTGAAAATACAACCCCAAATTTGTGTAATTCTCAACAAAAATAACACTGCAAATTTATACTAACACTTGCTATTTATTTTATTTAAATTTTTTTAATTAAATTAATAGACCTGTAATTTGTGAGTGCACTTGTCGAAGAACTGCTGCGTGCTACAAACATCAGATAAGTGTATCTTTAATGAACGGTTGTATGAATAACACTACAAATTAGATGTCAGAACCAGCCACCTGAATCCATAATCCATCTGTCCTGTATCCTGTTATCTCACTGCTACATATTTAGTAACGTTTTACTAAATTTACTAATGAGAAATAAGTGTCACAGTTCTCTACCATTACTACTGTTGGTGAAGACAAAACAGACACAATATCTAAGTGACGTTTAAACAAAATCTGATAAGTTTCATTTTCAATCAAATATGGCTTTTTACTATTTAAAATATTAAATCAAGTTCCAAAAAAAGTAGAACTGCTGGCAGTCCAAGTTGTTTACACAATTACAGTATGATGTTAATATAAAAACGCAGTCAGATTTGAACAATTCTCCGTATGTAGTTGGGATGTTATGCATTTAAAATTATATTATACTAATTTTAAAATGTAAAATATAGCCGCAATTGATCACTCTAAAAATGATGTATTTACCTTGAAACAGAAGCAGAGAGTGATTGGGAAGGTGAGGATGATGATGACTACAGATATCACCATGAGAAATCCGGAACAAATTGCCGACGTCCCCGAATCTTGGTCTCCACTCCCTAACAAACATAGCAGAATGCAACCCACCAGTCAACAAGACCACAAAGCAGCTGTTGCACAACAACACTTCATTCACACACACTGCACATATTTACATCTTTGTTTCTGCTGTCAACGCAGGCCATTTAATTTCACAGGCGCGGGAACTCTCTGAATGTTGGTCGATTTGTTGAGCCTCTGGAAGGTAGTGTTGGCTATTGTTTGCAGTGTCTAGTGGGAGGTAGTGTTGGCTATTGTTTGCAGTGTCTAGTGGGAGGTAGTGTTGGCTATTGTTTGCAGTGTCTAGTGGGAGATAGAGTTGGCTATTGTTTGCAGTGTCTAGTGGGAGGTAGTGTTGGCTATTGTTTGCAGTGTCTAGTGGGAGATAGTGTTGGCTGTTGTTTGCAGTGTCTAGTGGGAGGTAGTGATGGCTGTTGTTTGCAGTGTCTAGTGGGAGGTAGTGTTGGCTATTGTTTGCAGTGTCTAGTGGGAGGTAGTGTTGGCTATTGTTTGCAGTGTCTAGTGGGAGGTAGTGTTGGCTATTGTTTGCAGTGTCTAGTGGGAGGTAGTGTTGGCTATTGTTTGCAGTGTCTAGTGGGAGGTAGTGTTGGCTATTGTTTGCAGTGTCTAGTGGGAGATAGTGTTGGCTATTGTTTGCAGTGTCTAGTGGGATATAGTGTTGGCTGTTGTTTGCAGTGTCTAGTGGAAGGTAGTGTTGGCTATTGTTTGCAGTGTCTAGTGGGAGATAGTGTTGGCTATTGTTTGCAGTGTCTAGTGGGATATAGTGTTGGCTGTTGTTTGCAGTGTCTAGTGGGAGGTAGTGTTGGCTATTGTTTGCAGTGTCTAGTGGGAGGTAGTGATGGCTATTGTTTGCAGTGTCTAGTGGGAGGTAGTGTTGGCTATTGTTTGCAGTGTCTAGTGGGAGGTAGTGTTGGCTATTGTTTGCAGTGTCTAGTGGGAGATAGTGTTGGCTATTGTTTGCAGTGTCTAGTGGGATATAGTGTTGGCTGTTGTTTGCAGTGTCTAGTGGGAGGTAGTGATGGCTGTTGTTTGCAGTGTCTAGTGGGAGGTAGTGTTGGCTATTGTTTGCAGTGTCTAGTGGGAGGTAGTGTTGGCTATTGTTTGCAGTGTCTAGTGGGAGGTAGTGTTGGCTATTGTTTGCAGTGTCTAGTGGAAGGTAGTGTTGGCTATTGTTTGCAGTGTCTAGTGGAAGGTAGTGTTGGCTATTGTTTGCAGTGTCTAGTGGGAGATAGTGTTGGCTATTGTTTGCAGTGTCTAGTGGGAGGTAGTGATGGCTATTGTTTGCAGTGTCTAGTGGGAGGTAGTGTTGGCTGTTGTTTGCAGTGTCTAGTGGAAGGTAGTGTTGGCTGCTGTTTGCAGTGTCTAGTGGGAGGTATTGTTGGCTATTGTTTGCAGTGTCTAGTGGAAGGTAGTGTTGGCTATTGTTTGCAGTGTCTAGTGGGAGGTAGTGTTGGCTATTGTTTGCAGTGTCTAGTGGGAGATAGTGTTGGCTATTGTTTGCAGTGTCTAGTGGGAGGTAGTGTTGGCTATTGTTTGCAGTGTCTAGTGGGAGGTAGTGTTGGCTATTGTTTGCAGTGTCTAGTGGGATACAGTGTTGGCTATTGTTTGCAGTGTCTAGTGGGAGGTAGTGATGGCTGTTGTTTGCAGTGTCTAATGGGAGGTAGTGTTGGCTATTGTTTGCAGTGTCTAGTGGGAGGTAGTGTTGGCTATTGTTTGCAGTGTCTAGTGGGATACAGTGTTGGCTATTGTTTGCAGTGTCTAGTGGGAGGTAGTGATGGCTATTGTTTGCAGTGTCTAGTGGGAGGTAGTGATGGCTATTGTTTGCAGTGTCTAGTGGGAGGTATGTTGGCTATTGTTTGCAGTGTCTAGTGGGAGGTAGTGTTGGCTATTGTTTGCAGTGTCTAGTGGGATATAGTGTTGGCTATTGTTTGCAGTGTCTAGTGGGAGGTAGTGATGGCTATTGTTTGCAGTGTCTAGTGGGAGATAGTGTTGGCTATTGTTTGCAGTGTCTAGTGGGAGGTATTGTTGGCTATTGTTTGCAGTGTCTATGGAAGTGTGTTTATTGTTTGCAGTGTCTAGTGGGAGGTAGTGTTGGCTATTGTTTGCAGTGTCTAGTGGGAGGTAGTGATGGCTATTGTTTGCAGTGTCTAGTGGGAGGTAGTGATGGCTATTGTTTGCAGTGTCTAGTGGGAGATAGTGTTGGCTATTGTTTGCAGTGTCTAGTGGGAGGTAGTGTTGGCTATTGTTTGCAGTGTCTATAGTGGGAGATAGTGTTGGCTATTATTTGCAGTGTCTAGTGGGAGATAGTGTTGGCTATTGTTTGCAGTGTCTAGTGGGAGGTAGGGTTGGCTATTGTTTGCAGTGTCTAGTGGAGGTAGTGTTGGCTATTGTTTGCAGTGTCTAGTGGGAGGTAGTGATGGCTATTGTTTGCAGTGTCTAGTGGGAGGTAGTGATGGCTATTGTTTGCAGTGTCTAGTGGGAGGTAGTGTTGGCTATTGATTGCAGTGTCTAGTGGGAGATAGTGTTGGCTATTGTTTGCAGTGTGTATAGTGGGAGCCTGGGAGGTAGTGTTGGCTATTGTTTGCTGTGTCTCGTGGAAGGTAGTGTTGGCTATTGTTTGCAGTGTCTAGTGGGAGGTAGTGTTGGCTGTTGTTTGTAGTGTCTAGTGGGAGGTAGTGTTGGCTATTGTTTGCAGTGTCTAGTGGGAGGTAGTGATGGCTATTGTTTGCAGTGTCTAGTTGGAGGTAGTGTTGGCTATTGTTTGCAGTGTCTAGTGGGAGGTAGTGATGGCTATTGTTTGCAGTGTCTAGTGGGAGGTAGTGTTGGCTATTGTTTACAGTGTCTAGTGGGAGGTAGTGATGGCTATTGTTTGCAGTGTCTAGTGGGAGGTAGTGTTGGCTATTGTTTGCAGTGTCTAGTGGGAGGTAGTGTTGGCTATTGTTTGCAGTGTCTAGTGGGAGGTAGTGATGGCTATTGTTTGCAGTGTCTAGTTGGAGGTAGTGTTGGCTATTGTTTGCAGTGTCTAGTGGGAGGTAGTGATGGCTATTGTTTGCAGTGTCTAGTGGGAGGTAGTGTTGGCTATTGTTTGCAGTGTCTAGTGGGATATAGTGTTGGCTATTGTTTGCAGTGTCTAGTGGGATATAGTGTTGGCTATTGTTTGCAGTGTCTAGTGGGATATAGTGTTGGCTATTGTTTGCAGTGTCTAGTGGGAGGTAGTGTTGGCTATTGATTGCAGTGTCTAGTGGGAGGTAGTGTTGGCTGTTGTTTGCTGTGTCAAGTGGGAGGTAGTGTTGGCTATTGTTTGCAGTGTCTAGTGGGAGGTAGTGTTGGCTGTTGTTTGCAGTGTCTAGTGGGAGGTAGTGTTGGCTGTTGTTTGCAGTGTCTAGTGGGAGGTAGTGATGGCTATTGTTTGCAGTGTCTAGTGGGAGGTAGTGATGGCTATTGTTTTCAGTGTCTAGTGGGAGGTAGTGTTTGGCTATTGTTAGCAGTGTCTAGTGGTAGATAGGGTTGGCTGTTGTTTGCAGTGTCTAGTGGGGAGGCGGTGTTGGTGACAAGTGTCACTTGGTTGCAGTGTCAAGGATAACCCAGTGTTTGGAAATGTTTTGCATTTTCCAGGCAGGTGGTGATGGAGACATAGCTGGTAGCTGCCCTCCAAGCTCACCGGTATGTCTCCCACCCCTTATTTACTACCACTAAGGTAAGAAGAAGTCAATTTTAAACAACTGCTGTCCATTTGTATTACCAACCTTTTGACATAAGCAGTTGATGCATGATTTCTAACTAGCGTCCGAACTAATACAGATACTACAGTAACTGGTTAATGATTTTGCAACATCACAATTTTAAGAAATTGTAAATCATTTCTAAATATTATAGAATCCTATTAACTAAATTAATTAATATAACATTATTATTTCAAAGACCATGCATTCTCAGTAATCAGAGTAGCAGGGGTGATGCTAAATTGGTAATACTAAATTGTTAGTTAGTTAGTTAGTTGGGCTATAATTTTAATGTTTCCATGCTGCAATACATCCAGGTGCCAACTATGTGATGTCACAGGTACATTGATGTAAAAATCGATACTTTTGCACTATGCAGATTAAACACTGAAGTGTAGAAACCAATTTGTGGTCCCAGGCCAAGAGGTTGGTAAAAACTACTCCGACGTAATACTGTGTACAGTGTAACTTGATATGTAGGCCAGTTACTACTATAGGCACTATATAGCTAGCTGGTGACCTGGAAAAATGGCTCTAAACTGGTACAGCCTTATCATAGCATAGGCTGACACCACCACTGTGTGGCACTGCATGACTCTGTCTGTGATGTCTATGAGTCGGTCGCGCACTAATAATCTACACGCCGATCGTTTAATTAAATTAAGGCCTCCGGTTAATTGAATAAACGCGATTAATTAATTAATTTCACGCGTTCCACTATATTATAAAACCACGGCGCCGGCAGTGCATGTGCACGACTGGTATTGCGTGACGCAATGCACGGTAGCTGCTGACTCGTCGACGTAGGCTGGCAACCGACATCAACACTGAAGAGTCAAGTGTAACTTGGCCTACTACGAAAGTAACGTAGGCAAGCGGAACTCGACGGAGGCGTGGCAGTCAGGGTGTGCGTCGTATTGTTCGTAAGCTAGCGCGGCTAGTATAATGAGCCTAGTCGCCTAATTCGACCATGTCACTGCCGACATACCTGGTTGGCAGTTGTAGCTGTTGTCCACCCGTTGGCTCGTCCCCTGCTGGTTCTCCGCATCTCCCACTCTTGACCGACTGCCCATTTTCGCTTCTGACATGTCGTCTGCTTCCTTACAGTGGTGCGCGCCGGTATATTCCACAAGTCCGTCCGTTGCCTGACGACGCACTGTGGTGTTTACAGCGTGAATGCCGTGTACCTGCGTAGTGCGGACTGTCTTAGTCACGAGTGTTGGATGACCGAGTTGTTTGAACCACCAAGCGTGCAGCCGACGTACGTCACGGGTCTAAATATAACGCGGACGACGGGCGGACAAACGTCTCATTCGAAGAGTCGCGCAGAATGACGTGCGTCTACGACAGACCGTGGGGGTCTTAATAAAAAGGTGTCATGCCGACATGCTGACAAATCGGAATCGAGCTCGTTCGTAAAGTTGTTCGTAGGCCTGCCCTGACCGTGCAGCTTTGAGGGGAACATGGTGGCTGAACACTCATATCGATTTGATGGGGGCTTGTGATCGGTTTACCCGATACCTCTCCATAGGCAAATTACGCATAGCGATTATTATCTTGATTTTTTAGCTTAGAACTTAGGTTATGTTAGTACGTGCAATTCCAATATCTATAGATGTTTAATCAAATTAACTAGACTAATATTTTAATCATTTATTCATGAATATTTCGTGGTTTATTTATATTTATTGTATTTATTATTTTACATATACATATATATGCATGTCCTGTCTCAATACTTCTAGCTAGCTAGGTTTCTTTAGTAGTTTCTTTAGTGGAGTTCTTGTCTTACACGTGGACCTCCTTGAACAGAATGCTATTCTTTTGGTATGAAGAGAGGAAGGTCGCACTAAGTGGGCCCTCAACCAAACTGGGTCCTCGTCCGTTTATCGTTATTCTCGACTAGATTTGTTTTATAACTAACCCGCTAGAGGACACTTATAAACAACATCAGAACTAAAACAGGATTAAAATAAAACAGTTCGTATTTCTTACTTTTCTAAAAAATATTTACATTGTTTGTTGCAAACCCCTTAGTATTTTGCTAGATGGCTATGTCATATGAAACTCATTTGTATTAGCTACGCAAATTGAAATTAGATGGCGCGCAGTCGGTTGTGCTGACGCGGTAGTGTACGCGTAGACAAAATGGACCACACGGTAGTCCACTTTGTCTACAAGCCCCATATATGCCATCATCATCATCCATATTATTTAGATAATTATGATGGCAGGCATTGGCAGCATCGTTAGCATAGTAGTGGGTAGAGTATCTAGTATGATTAGATGAACTCAATTAAACACAGTTGATATGATAATGCTACCAGGTTAATACAAATAAAACATGATAGACAACCAGACATGTAGAATTATATACTGCACATACAGTTATCTCGCATAGGGAGACAATGCAAGCTTACATTTATCCAGTGAAGTTCCAGCAAAAAGGTCGATGACAACGGTATGGGGTCTCCACAAAGAATTAAGCGAGATGATCATATAGTTTTCTATTCGGACTATTCCCACAGTGTCCGAACAAACACCCAGAGCAATCCGCCGACGTGAAAGACCTGCGTCATATTGCATTCAGCACCCTATACAAACGAGACTTGGAACTGAAGAAAAAGCCAGCAACAGGTCGCCCAATGACTCGCCACAACCCAGCACAAGTGGAATAGGCGTGGAAGCAAGTTGAAGTCCACGAAGCCATTGCGACACCTCTCGAGCAACAAATCGGTTCTTGGAGTAGACACACGACACCATGTATGTACTCTGTAATGCGAGCTGTTTTCGGACAGCTAATTAAAGTCGGAAGAAATGGTTCAAATGTGGGGATTGCAAAACGTGGGCACATGAGGATTTTATCGGTGTCGTGGTCCCAGATTCGACAGGGCCAAGATTCCGCACGAATCTGCCGAATATTGGACCTCGACGTTAAACGGTCCAGTATTATCCGCTGTTACCAATATAATTTCCGTTTGCAATACATAAAATATTCCAATATGATTGTCATTACGCAAATTTTTAATATAAATGAATGCGCGGTATGCGTTTTGTGGAAACTCGGCCAGGGTAAGTTACCAACGCTACGTTAGAGCAGATACAGTCGGGCACTGCGCTTGCGCGCGCATGCGAAGTATGTGTTTTGATGAATTTGAGCCTGCCCAATCTGGGCCCACGTCACCGGATCTGAAGACGGCGCGATTACATGCGAAATTGTGGCTGATGTGTGACTTGCGATAATGTTTCGGAAGGGAGCCCATTCTGCCTTCACGTTTCTGGGTGGTATCAAGGATATGATAGCTTCACAAAGATACGCAACTCCTCGCGATAACGTGTGACGCCACAACCACTAGCGCCATCTAGTTTTAAGCGTGCTACAGACGATGGCGTCTGCTCGACGTTGGATGTCGAATGGCCAATGTTGTGCTGCGCCCAACTGCAACAACAGTCGCACAAAATGTCCGGAAATGGTTTTCCACCGCTTTCCGGTTGAAGAGAGAAGGTAAGTATTGGCACTTTCCCCTGTGAAAACATGAGAAAAATGGCAAACCGTATACTAGCAAATGTACAATGAAACGCCAGTCGAATACGCTCGCGAGTCGAACACTTAAGGATATCGTTTGTAATTACCACCATATGTACCACAAAATGCGTTAAACAGGTACATTTGGCATCTACACAAACAATCTGATTGACAAAGATGAACAATTAGGTTTATGAACATAACATTTTCAAAAACTACTTATATTACACGAAAAACTCACTGGCCCCCGTTGCGTAATGGTCCCTATGCCTATGGGGTGTGTGGCATGTTTAAAAACATCTACAAATAACTCAGAAGGGCGGAATATACGTAGATAATATTGGTTGGATTCTCAATATGCCAAAGGCTTCCTTGTACACTTGCTATGTGGAATTCACTCTCATATGGCAATGTGGTTAAACTTGGCTAAATCTTGTAATTATTTCCACCACCGCGTTACCATTTCGACTCGCGGCATAGCTAGATACTAAATAACTAATAGAGTTGAAATATAATGTAATTTCTGCATGAAGTCAATAATGTTTTGTTATATAACAGGATATATTATTATTATTTATATGGCAGGATTAATATTCGTGTATAACTAATTCTGTTTATATATATTTTTTTCTTTCGTATTCATTTAAGCATTTAGGATGTGTGCAATATTTACATATCTAATGATTTATTATTATGGTTGTGACCACAATAATTGTGTTTGGGGATACATACTAATACAAGTTTTTACCTTCTTGTGTATTCCCTTCAAACAACATCATATATGTACAACATGTTGACATGGTCTTAAATTGTAATGTTTGTTGAATGTTATTTGAATAAATACTATTAAATTGAAATACTATTTGTGTTCAATACATGTTCCAGAAGAAGCATCGTTCTGGCTGAAACCAGTGGCCACAAAGTGTTCTTGTTAGGAATCATAGATTAAAAGCAAAGGCAATGATGGCAGCATATATTAATTTTGTTAGATGTTGTGTCATTTGTTCCATACATTCTTGACTATTACATGTAACAGGTAAATCTAAATCTAAACAAATGGCATATTTTGACTTTGTAAATCAAATCAAGGCAAACTTTTTCAAACATCCTGTATATGCTATGACTTACACCTGAATTTTATTAATAAGCTTTGAATGTCATGTTAGTATTCCATGTTTTCTTCAGGCCATTGACTGTAAACAAGATACCGTTTATGGGGATAATATTATTAAAACATGACGTTTGGTTGTGGCATAATAATGGTGTGTGTTTTATCCATGACAGATATTCTGAGTAGCAGTCGAACAATAGAAATAGGAACGTTTAAATTGGACGGTAACCATTAGTCACCATTTTGTTTGGGTTGTGTACACGCCATTGGAACGGTTTTGTTCGTATACACACTATTTACCGTTTTAACTGAACTGTAACGATCATTTACCTCTTGGATTGTACACATTATTAATTGGGACGTTTTGGCTTGTTATCATTCTGTGAATAAATCTTCTGTACCTCCTTATAATCATATTATGTTTGTCTTAATTGTACAATGCATCTATGCTTGTATGGGAATTTGACTTTACTATCTATGTGCATTTTCAACTCACGTCTTCTTGCAATTTTGTCGCTTCATAAACCGAGCAAAACAGGCACGGGAGTTATTGAAGAAGCATTTCGAACAAGAAGTTGAACAACTTATCAAATCTTTAATAATAAGGGGCCAGAACAATCGCGTTTATTACGGAATAGGCCCAGGAATGTACTGTCATTAAACTCAATAAAAATAATAGCCTAGCTTAAAAACACTTATCTACAAGGCGAATGGGGTGAGTTATGGGGAGGGGGGATATATGACCGCTGGTGCAGTTTCTGTCATTTGAACCTTTGTTATCGTATCCTAACACGCAAGTGCAGTCTCTGTAATTTGAACCTTTACAATCTAAAAAATCGTATTCCATCACAAATGTACATGTTGTTACTCCAGTCAGTGAGAGGTTCACAGTATTAAATTACATAACTATACTATATTGGTTGTGCCTAGTAATTGTGCACAAAGATGGTTAATAAACAATTACTTATAGTTTAATGCTATCAAAAACATACTATCTTAGATTCAGGGCGCTGCCATCTTGAGACTTATGCGCCAGTGACGTAAGCCAAATCGTTTACGTCACTGGCGCATTGTTGAAAAAGGCAAGGATTGGCGGAATCTTCGCTAATAATTGTAATAGTGACGTAAGCGACGTACTGGATACATCAAATACCATTGGACCCACGTAGGATGTTCGAATGTGCATGCGCCAGTGACGTAAGCGGTTTACGTCACTGGCGCGAAAGTCTCAAGATGGCAGCGCCCTGAATCCAACACGGAGTGTTTCTGGTACAGTTATACCATAATTAATTGTTTATTAACGTTCTTTGTGCATAACTACTATGCACAACAAATGTATTATAAAGATGTAAGTAAATGCTGTGGATCTCACACTGACTGGAGTATCCCTTTAAAGATTGGAACGTAATGTTTCTGAACAAACAAAAATGTATTTAATATTTGGAAAATGTATGCTGTTTTTAGTTAATGGGGCCCACTTTGTGCAACCCTCCCCGTGAGTCTGTGCATTCGTAAGGACTGACAATTGCTATTCTAAAGCAAGTGTTTTTTTTTTAATTCCACACGAGTCAATCTCTGGCGCAGCGGCATTTTCTGTGAGATCTTTATACTAATTCCATACAGTTTTCTTGTTCGTACATCTCGATTGATATTGCAAAGAATAAGTTCGGGACAACTTCGCCGCCGCACGGGACAACGGCTTCAACTGCTCTGGTAGCAATTGGATATGGGAGCGCTCCAACAATTATCTTAATTCATCTAGACGCGTTTCGTTGACTACCCGGGAGCGTATAAGCTGTGTCAACGTTCGTTCGCAGGAACCGTGCATGGTGGAATTGAATGCTTTGGACAAGGACTCTCAGTGATAAGTAGCCTCCTCAACACTACATGTCTACTAAGTAACTGCTAGATATTTTTTATCTGTTGTGTGTGTGTGTGTGTGTGTGTGTGGTGTGTGTGTGTGTGTGTGTGTGTGTGGTGTGTGTGTGTGTGTGTGTGTGTGTGTGTGTGTGTGTGTGTTGTGTGAGACTCGTGATGTGTGGAAGTGTGCTGTGGTGGTGCGTGTGTGCCTGTGCGTGCGTGCGTGTGTGGTGTGTGTGTGTGTGTGTGTGTGTGTGTGTGTGTGTGTGTGTGTGTGTGTGTGTGTGTGTGTGTGTGTGTGTGTGTGTGTGTGTGTGTGTGTGTGTGTGTGTGTGTGTGTGTGTGTGTGTGTGTGTGTGTGAGTGTGTGTGTCGTGTGTGTGTGTGGTGCGTGGTGCGTGCGGTGTGTGTGTGTGTGTGTGTGTGTGTGTGTGTGTGTGTGTGTGTGAGTGTGTGAGTGTGTGTGTCTGTGTGTGTGTCTGTGTGTGTGTGCGTGGTGTGTGTGTGTGTGTGTGTGTGTGTGTGTGTGTGTGTGTGTGTGTGTGTGTGAGTGTATATGTGTGTGTGTTATTATATTAGCTTTATAGGGATTAACATAACACCATGAGGGTTTACCTGGATTCGGAGAGTACGCTCTCTCCCCTACCCCCCACCCCCACACACACCCAGACATTACTCCAATTCACGTAAACCATAAGTGATTACACGAATGTCATCTGAACACAAAATTAGTCATGATAGAAAATAGCCCAGATTTCAGCAGTGGAAAACCCACTCTATAGACACAGCCAGTGACAAAACAAGTAGCAATATCACATGACAGTGGCTATTTTTAGCCATGACGTTGATCAGGGTGCCCTGATTTTGTCTACCATTGACGTCACAATCGATTGCACACACTTGCGTTTCTACTTATTTGGTACTTGCTCACTAATTACAGTGTTAAATGTATCTTTGTATAATGACGCAAATGCCTGGCAGCTGTGTGTAGAACCAGGCCAGGCTGTGCAACCACTGCTGCTACCCACTGGCTCTAGATCAATTGGATTACACTACACTGCCACACCCACTCACACTGGACTCAAACTGGCCTACTTTACAGGATCTAGGGCTACTACTGAATATTTCATAATTATATATATATATATATATATATATATATATATATATATATATATATATATATATATATATATATATATATAGTGTGTGTGTGTGTGTGTGTGTGTGTGTGTGTGTGTGTGTGTGTGTGTGTGTGTGTGTGTGTGTGTGTGTGTGTGTGTGTCTGTGTAGTGTGTGTGTGTGCGTGCGTGCGTGCGTGCGTGCGTGCGTGCGTGCGTGCGTGTGTGTCAGTGTTTGCGCGTTATTGTTAATTTTTTATATCGAAAAGGCAGCCGAGTTACCCAGATACGTTAGAGGGAAACTTTTGAAAATTGCGACCCCTGATATCCCATCCTCACTGCCCCTGCATAAATATTTCAGCTGAGTTGTTTGGCTTTGCACCGAAGGTAAATAAATTGTCCATGCTACTGAAATCTACAAATTAAATCGTAGGTATCGCTTTCCCAGTAGCAGTAGTACGCACTGGAGGATGACAAAACCTTAAACTATTTGCACTGCAATCTAACAAAAAGTATTGTCGGGAATTATGAACATTGAAAATACAAAACAATTCAAATGGCCAACGTTTGAATCCCACCCAGACCCAAACGCAAATGTTTTCAGCTTTGATATATTAAACCCCCAAATTCTTCTAGACTCGAATTGGGATATGGATCCACAAACATAATATATCAATACAGAGAACATTAACTAATACTGTAGATAAAGTGCTCTTTAACGAATGAAATTGTCCTTTAATGGGAAGAGTCTCCGAGTAGAAAATGCAAACAAACAGCTATTTGAGAAACATTGCAAGCAGTGAACACTGTGCTTGGAACTTGCTGGAAGAGACAAGTCTACAACTCATGCAATGTCGTACGGCGTGGAAGAAAGGATACTCACTAACTAGGCACAAACAACAATGGAAAAAGTATGTTAAACATAATTGGGACACAAATAATCTGGGCAATGAAGAAGACAAAGGGTGTAGACGAAAAGAGCGAAACGACAGGCAAACAAAAAAACTAGACGAATACTGGAAGGGTGGCTGATAGGCAGAGCAAGATAGGCAGAGCTTTCGCTCAACCATAGACACTACGGCGGCCTATTAGAATGTACTCGAGTTGTCACGACTACGCGAGAGCGACTCGGTGGAGGTGTGGCCGGTCGTCCAGGCGTCGTACGTGAGCGGTGAGCCACCGCGGCCGTGCGTTCGCCCTACTTCGACCATGTCACCGCCGACGCGACCAAGCCAACATAGGCCTACCTGGTCCCGGTCGACAGTTGTAGCTGCTGTCGCCTCTCTCTGTGTGGCCTCTGTGCCCCTGTTCGTGCTTGTCTCTGGGTCGACTGCCCATATTGGCCTCCGACATGCCGTCTGTTACCGTGGACTGGTGGCGGGCTGATATTAAATCGCCGAGTCCGTCCGTTGGCAGACGACGCACTTCGGTCTGTTTACTCGTGCCTGTCTAGTCTCTGTACTACTGCGCAAGCGTGGTTTAGTCACATGCGGCGATAATTTTTATAACTCCAAGCCTGTCGCCAGCATACGTCACAGCGTCGTGAAAATAACACGGTTAACAGCCGACAAGTGACTTATTAGAGGAGTCGCGCAGAGTGACGCGTAGGACAGGATTGCCATCGGAACATTCCGGCGCCCGTTACTGGTAATTGGTGGTGGTTAGGTCTCGCGGTATTAAGGCGTAACGGGACGATGATGCGTGGCATACTCAATGTGGGGCATATAACCTGAGTCACCTAAGGGACAATTGCCCCCTGGATTTTCGGTGTAGGGCAGACATATGGTTCTGCACCGCAGTAAATAAGAAGCTATGGCGAGATGGCTGCACACAAATAGAGGGTAGCTGTCTCGTCTGGAATTTCGGCGAGGGAACCCCTAGTAAATCAGTAATTAAAGCGAAATGGCTGCAGGCAGTTTTCACCCCCTCCTGCCTTCCGATGTCAATATTCGTCACCAAAGCAGACTGTGGCTGAGGTCCGTTGACTCTCATGCAGCCCTCCAAATAAATTTCGTTGCTGCGCCTATGTCTTTATCTTGCATGCAGTGGCGTCTTTTTCCAATTTGTTTTTAAGGTTTATTGCACAGTCATTATAAGCCAGTACGACAATGATTACTACTAACGTCTTTATTGTTATAAACACAAATCCGAGTTATGCTACATATAAATACACAGTGAACATATAATAAAGATAAAGTAAAATAAAGATTTTAGTATCTTCTTCACAGGCCTGTATGTTATCTGAATATATGAATATATGACCTAAGTATAGTCCACTCCATTCTATGGCATTCACGCACGCATGCACGCGCCCACACACACACGCGCGCACACACACGCGCACACACGCACACGCACACACACACACACACACGCACGCACGCACACACACACACACACACACACACACACACACACACACACACACTGTTATATACATGTTAACATAGGCCATCCCTTTGAATAGGGGCATGCGTTACTAGCATCTTCGCATCGTTTGCAACGTTTTGTCGACTGGCCAGAAACATCGAGTCACTAGTATCTTCGCACGTAACGAGAATCCTCTCTGAATCGATTCCCTTTCAGGCGCCACTCGTCGAAATGTCCTCCCTACACAGACAGCAGAGCAAATATTACCATTTATACGCAATGGTATAATCAAAAGTTATGCCTTTCTTTAAGCGAGTATATTTGTACGAATACGTTGAAATACCGTTTATATATGTGACACGCGATTCGCATATGAAAAAAACCAGTTATAGGTTTCCAATACGATAATGCTAGTGACTAAAACATACTGAGCGCATCAATAGATTTGAAATACCAATGTTAGATATACATTACGAAGACGCAATTGATTAAAAACACAGAGCGCAGATTAGGCATATAAATGTTAAATGAGGATGGAATTGTATACCGTTTTCAACCAATCTAATACTAGTCTCACTTAACCGACTGTCGGTCGGCTGCGTAACTACGCCGAGAAGACAGTTTGGTGACGGCTAAACAGTGCTGCCACCTCACGGATACTGGTTAATCCTGCCATAATTCCTATTTTATAAACAACTGCAAATTGTTATTGTTATTTAGTTTAGTGTTAATATACGTTCAATGCTGAATACTATTCATAGCATATCATTATCTTGTAAATATATATCGTAATTTTTATTTTATTTCACAGTTGGCCAATCAGCGTCTCTACCCTAATCTGGGGTAGGACCGCCCTGGTGGTTACAACGGCAGCCCATTAATTCCCCAGGCAGGTAATCGAGGCTAATTTAATACTATAAGGCAGCACATATACAAACGAGTAGATCACTGTCTTCTCCCGCAGTGTCTCCCGGTTACGATTCTGTTCACGCAGCCACGAGTCGTCCTTCCGCCACAGCGTATTCCCGGCGCCGACCCACCGATGTTCACCGACGTCGCTGTAGTCTCCCTCGCCGACCCAACGTCCCTCCGCCGGACGCTGTGTCTCCGTGAGACGTCGTCTCACAATCACAGCCACGAGGGCGACGACGGCCAGAACAACAAGACCGACCAGAGTGAGGAAGGCGACGACGGACCACTCGGGCAAATCGGTGGCTGCAATCAGGAGGGTTGTTCACTGCTATTTTCCACTTAAGGGGTCTCATATTCACTGTTATTTTCCACTTAAGGGTTCTTATACAATGGAAAATATATTTTAGTTCACTATATAATATATTATCAATCTTATTTATATTATTAATTTTATTGTGGTATAGCTGGTATTATTTTATTTTATATATCTAAGAATACGTTTAAGGAGTATAGTTTAATATGTACTTAAAATAATTTATACATAATATTAAAATCTTTCTTGCAGTTTCTATCATGTTTTACAACGTCATCATAATTGAGACAATGCACATTCATTCATTAAACATGTAATACACTTAGAATAAGATAAGTACATAAATCAGCTTTAAACGGGACGATGTGCCTCATATACATTGAGAATACTGACTCCAGTTTGTCGCAGTCTGTTCGCCGGTACATCTGGAGAGACGGCGTCGGAACAGACAAACAACAACGCGATGAAACAGCCATAACTGACCGTCGCGGGGGGTGGGCAATAAGAATGGAGCCGTTTTCATTGAGTATCATTTAGGGGTGGATCGGATTTAAATGCTTGGGGGAGAAAACTGTGACTTTATACGTACGGAAACGGATGGGAATTATCTATGTCGTGAAGTCACTTCAGGGAATTTCCTATCCAGTTCCTGTGCAGATACAATTCAATTCTCTATACGAACCGTTTCGACTTCCCGCTTTCGCGTGACAAAAATGCCTATGATATATATATATATATATATATATATATATATCCATGGGCGTTTTTTCAACAGAGAAAGCACGCTTGCCGATCTTCAGCTAAGTTTTAGGAATAGAAAGTTGTTTGAAAACGGATGATCTAAGGGTCATAGAGATATCAGAGAAATGTAGCAGATTAACTAAGTATGTCGGTTGTTGAGTAGAAAGAGTACTGTATGTAATAGTAGCCAATTTATATTTAATTCGCTTTACAACTGAAAGCCAATGTAACTTAAGTAACACTGGCTTCGCAGTCTGGGTAGTTTGGAACAACTATTGTCTTTTGTTCGTATGGCACTTCGCCATGACTGCAATGTCTAGGTGTTGGCGTTACCTGTTTGTCGGCATAGCGCTCATGGCACGGCTAAACCCCTGGCCTGTTGGCATTGATCACTGTAGCGTGTATGACTGTTTACATGGCAATGTTTCAAAAGATGAAGCCGGTCTACGCAACTACCTAGATACAAATTTGCGTGCCGAGAAATGTGTGATTGCAATAAATGTTGGTCGTAAATCATCGAATGATCTCTACACTTGTTTCAGAAGGAAGGCTAATGAAATGTGAGGTGACACCGTGCGTTACACAATTACAAAGAATTAGGCACTTGTGTAGGTTGCCTTCGCCTGTTGCTTCTTAAGCGTATTGTTTCCAGTCGAGATTAGTGCGTTGTGCTTGGTGTCATGAAGGGCAAAGAATCATCTACTCAACTGTATTGAGTGTGTGTGTGTGTGTGTGTGTGTGTGTGTGTGTGTGTGTGTGTGTGTGTGTGTGTGGTGTCGCGCGCGCGCTGCGTGCGTGCGTGCGTGCGTGCGTGTGTGTGTGTGTGTGCATGCGACAATGTGTGCGATATTCGCCCGAATGATGCTGATGCATGCTAATGTTAAGATACTTTCCGCGATGCGATATCGGCCTCTTACACAAGTTTCGTTTCGTGTGCCATATTTTAGCATCATACTTTGACATAACTTAATTTGATATACAGTAATTAATGTAGCTAAGTTGTCTTGGTGCAACGGAAGCTCGCTCACAAGGTGATGTGTATTGGTGTACATGTTACTGGCATAGTTGGCTGCTTTGCTCTTTATCCATGCACCCAATTTACTTCTTAATACTACAAGTAAAGCACACTCGGTGAAACACTTAAAACTGGCAGACATTGCTAGGTCCCAAAAAGCACCACCTGAAGAGGTTGCGAGGAAATTATTCGAAATATAAACCATCTTCATTATATCTTTTCTGATCAGTCATAAAGCGTAAAAAATAGCTCGAACAATCGTCTAAGTTAAACGTTTCGATTGCGTTCTCATTGTTGTGAGAACTGTAACATTCAAATTAATGTCCATTCGCACTTGTTATGATACATATATTCATGTCAAACTATCATTGATTATCCAGGTTATATTGCACGAAATGGCTACACTCGTTAAAAACAAGACTTCACCCACTGTCGAATGACTGTTCCGCGTCGCCAGTCTTCACATCATTGGGCTTGGTCGGTCAGTAATGGTACCAGAAGTTGTCGGCCATGTGTCTCTGTATCTTCACCAGGCGCAGACACCTGAAGAAAAACAATAAAATAGCGTTACAATGTACACGGTGATTAACAATGTTGAAACCAGTAGACGCAATTCTTACACATGACTACATCCCTTCACCTACTGGCGTCAAATGCGTAAATCCCGCAGCGATGCGGTCGAGATTACATTAACAAAACTGATCTCTCTTACCAGCATTCGGCTGCGCGGCACAGAAATGGCGGCAAACCGGAAGAGGCATTCCTACTGTGACGTCACGACAATACGGGAAACGCACTATTTTCGTTTATGGCGACGTCAGATTTCAAGATGGCGACGCCGTTGATCTAGGCAAACTGTGGGGGGACCGCTTTCTCTCGTCTACTTCTTTCTTTCAATGTATGCACCCTGCGCGTGGGTATGTTGTCATCATGTACACGCGTAGGACTACCGTATCATTATGGTACAGCGGCGTGTGCGACATTGGCGTACTTTTTATGAACGATGCATGTCAATATAGCACCGATTAGATTCAACAATGTCAGTCTCTGTGCATCAATTTTTATATCAAATATATCAGGTCTGCTGCGACGTCCGCGCGCATTAAACCCGGCCCGTCGGCTTGCCAGTTTGATGCGCTAACCCCTACACTACACGCGCCTATCTCTCGTAATGAAGTTTTAAGTTTAGGAACAAATGAGATGGTTTGCAATCTACGCAAGTGCCTAATTCTTGTCGCAAATGGCACAGAATTCATATTCTTGTTCTCATTCACATGGCGCATTGCACTTTTCGATGATTTGTCAATGTCTCCTCAAGCTTACCCCCTATGCGTATGCAAATAGAAGTTTGGGCAGTATCTA
>JAODUO010000235.1:367500-504646 GCA_025642075.2 Ridgeia piscesae | reverse complement strand
GCACTCACCGTCTCGCCGTCCGCCGACGGGGCCTCCCTCAAATCGGATGCCGTGTCCCTACCGTCATCGTCGCTGGGTACATCCCCTCTATCCCCGTTAACTACCACCACGTCACACCCAGCAAGCGAAAACACTTCCGTTCCACCCTTCCCGTCATCCCCACCAGCGTCGGTCGCGGATCGCTCGACGTCTGTCCCGAGAACATCGACGATGTCGCCATCCGGCGGTCGCTTGCTGTCTATTATGTTGTGGTTGACATCGGCCTGTGGCGGCGTGTCTTCGACGACGATGTTGACGACCATCTGCGGCTCTGGCGGCGCCGCTGGCTCGTTGTATGCCGACCACGTCTGAGCGAACTCCTTCGCTCCGTAGACCTCCTCCAGCGGCGTCGGGTACAGCTCCGTGTGCGTCATCGGCGCCTCGGGGTAGAAGCTCTCGAAGAACGTGTACAACCGGTCGTCTCTGTTGTCAATCTCCACCTCCACGACGACGTCGTCGACGACGTCGTCGCTGCCCGCCGCCGGCTGCTGCTGGGGCGGCGACTCGTAGAAGGTGACGACGTCAGGCGGACTGTACGGACTCATCATGGTGCGTTCCCTCTCGTCTTCCACAGGCGCTTCACTCTCGTGGGTCGCCCTCCACTCGGCCGCGGCGACGGCCGGGGCGTAGGTGCACAGTGACGACTGAGGGGGTTCGGGGAAGCGTTCAGAAACATTGACATGACGCGCCTGAAACGGGCACACGAGTGACAACGACAACGACGGCGCCTGCTGCATGCCCTGCACCTGCGTAAACACTCCGACGTCGTCGAAGTCAGGCGGCAAGGCCCGCCTCGTCGGCCGCCGGTACTGCTGCGGCTGTTGGCCCGTGGCGAACCTACACGTGGCAGAGGCAAGACCGCATCACATGGTTCACGTAATGTTACCGCGGGCCCTTTGAAAGGCTGCACTAGGAACACGTCCACTACGTTCTCGCTGCCTTCTCCGCTAACAGCTGTTTACTGCGACTGGTTGGGAGCAACACTGGGACATTCCCAGTATTTTAATGACCGGGGTTATCAACTCTGTAGACCACTTTACTGTACACCCGATTTTCTCATTCTTTAATACTTATAATTACGGTAGTGTATGTGAATTTACTTTCGGCGAATGCTACGACGACGGTAGCTGAACCATGTGTTGCGGCTATACATTGGCAGTTAGCGGTCTCTGGTCGCATGCTGAAAGGTGTTAGCCGGCGAAGTCCCGAGTTGGTCGACGACGGACGACAGAATGGCATGTTTCGTTGTCGCGCAGTGCAACCGACCGACCGACATGTTCCCAAAAAGGACAATGCGTCAAACCTAGGCGTTTCCCAAACCACACGTGTTGTACTTTATCTTTCCGTTGGTCCCGCGGGGAAGGATCAGAAGGGAGCTATAGATACCATACCTGTGACAGCGACCGGCAGCAGTGACAAGACACGAGACAAAGAGACGTCAACTGACCTCACTCACTCACATCGGTGTGCCACCGACCGCTACAACTATCCCGTCACCTTCTACAGCCTCTATGCGTCAACAACTGCAGCGCTTCAGCATTGTTGCCTAACAACTACGGAACAGTTCCCCACAACCGACACAGTCTTGCTGAGTGTATTAGGTATCGTGAACCTTTCGACCCACGCCACAGATCGCACTGGTTGCAGCAACGCATTCGACCGTTTACACATAGCTTATGGAGACATTACAACAACCCATGTATCACACGGCACAGCGTCCAATACAGCATCGCAGTTTACACCTGTATTCTCCACAAACCTGCAGTGTCCCACCAGTCTGTACTGCCTGTTTATAGCCTACGAATATCTTCCACCGCGAAGGTTTCTACCACCATTAAATGGTCACCAAAAAGATTCTACATTCAAAAGCATCGCCACTGATACGAATAAAGGGATGAAAAACTGATCCAATTGATGCAAAAAAAGAGGTGGTTATTGCAGAGCACATTTAATTGTTTTACACCTAAAGTGCATCATTTGGTTTTGAAATATTTGAAAATAACCACAAATTTATGTTATTTCCTCTTAGATGCAGAGATGGCATTAATCTGAAATGTCCTGTTACTTGTTATTACACTCCATTCTCATTTTAAACGTTTTAAATTACTGTTGTATAGAAGTATGACACACACGCACATATATTACACACATTATATATATATATATATATATATATATATATATATATATATATATATATCAGCTTCAAGAATGGTATTTACATAATATTCAGTTTTTTTACGGCATCATCACAATAGAGAAATATGATGATGATATGATTCAGTGTCATACGTATTACTATAAAAGTAAAACTATACAAAATTACCAGTAATAAACTATCAATTACCAATCAATTACACATATCCCAATGTCACCATGGTTAATATTACTGTGAGCAATTACACATTTTTGTAATGTAGTGTTTACGGCAATCATATACCAGTATGTGATATGTAATTTTGCTGTGCACAATTACACTTTTCATAATGTCGTGCCTAGTGCAATTCCATATGTGATGTGCATTAGAACATAGCATCAATGCAAAGCGTGCAGACACAATACACAGCATATTGACCCTATCTATGCATTTGAAAACTGCCATAATAGTTATTCTAGTACATTTAAAGCTACCATGCAGTGCTGCACCGTTCGTGTATTTGTGAATGATCCGACACCAACCGCACTAAACAACTAGAAAGTCGTGCACGTGATCGCGTCACGTGCACAAGTGCACCCGCATGCAGAAGGGCCAGAGATTGTAAGCGACAGAAACGCACATTGCCTACCGAGACATAAGTTCACTACCACTGACGTGGCCATCCATACCTGTGGTGATTCCTGAGTGGGCGGCTTTAGGAAAACAACAACAAACACCTGAGTTAATATTGTGACACTGCGACTGGATTTATGTGCCCCACAACACCATGACAACCGAATGCCCCAAGCGATCATGTTTGCTGAATTTTCCACCATCTAGAGTTATGCTTGATTGTACAGAAGGCAAATACTACGATACAAAACTGCCTACATTCATAATTAAAGAGACCAGTGCTTCAGACCTTTTTTATTTTATTTTTATGCTAGAGAACTTAGTTTCCATTTTATCTTCATCCAACCTAAAAATATAAAACTTTATCTACTTTTTTCGTAAAAAAAATATTTGAAGTAAAGATTCTAGGGATAATAAAAATTCCAGTGTGTAGATATACGTATGTACAGTGTACAATACACGTAGTCTATTTAGCACGTTGTGGCACTATCCACTGTTTTTGAATTTGTGCATGAAAAAGGGTCCCAAAACAATTAATGTCTCCCATTTCAAGGGTACACACATGTAAAAAATTCCACTTGTTATACATATTTTAACCCATAGAGAATTCCCACCAAGTTTGAGTTCTCTAGCACAAAAATAAACTAAAAATTCCGGAGTACTTGTCCCCTTAATTACAGGTACCCCACTGGGTAGTTCGCTACTTTACCACCCTCTGCATTTAGTTGTGTAACTTGAACATTAAAAAGAGAGCTTGCAAATTCTAGTACTGTTTAATAAGATACACACATTGCTAATATACTGGAGTATCTAGTTCTCTCTGTTTGCTACAAAGGCTGCCTGTCTTTATTGTAAGATCATGCCATGTACCTGGCAGTACTTTATGTCTTGGGGCATATAAAGAATCCTGACTGCCAAAATGCATTTTTAATAATACTTTGTAGTCTAGTAGAAACAACAAAGTTTAACAAAAAACAGCCAATTTATATATTACAAACAATTTGTGATGTAACAAGTTTATAATACTGTATATTTTCTGGTAAAACACATCATAATTCATACATTTCAAGGGGCATGCTTAGAAATGTATGGTTCTGATAAGATTTTGTGTAATTTTACTTTCCAGCATGTTTCGTTACAAAACATATTTTCTTTAAGTTCTAATTCAATGTGTAGAGTTATTGATATGATGTCAATAGAATGAATCATTTGATCACAAGTCTTACCAAGAATTACCATTTCGTGTTACACAAAAACACAAATCAGTCCAATTTTCACTACCTTCTTACCAAGAATAAGAGATAAAAACATGTTTTGTAATGAAAGTCCAAAAGCTTAAAGTATGTTTCTCTTTAATACCAACTTACCACATCACTTTCAGTCAACATCAGAATATTAAGTTTTTGTTTGTTATTTTCTACCGCTATCGCCACCTAGTGGATAAGACTTCAGCAAACATGAAGCAGCTAGCGTTTTGTTTCAACTGTTTTGCGAGTACAACAACGATAGCCAAACTGACTACAGGAGCACACACGTCTCTACATGCTTCTAAACACAATTGAACCTGCAGGAATGAAAATGTTCTGAACAAATATTTTAAATAATGTTTTACACATCACATCTATCTAGTTTAATTGATTATCACTGGTATTATACACCACTGAATTGTATGACCCAACTAACTGTATGATAACATGCTCAATGCACCATAAGGCTAGCAGATAAAAAGATAATTCCCACATTGCAGTTCGTGAAGCAGACTGCCAATAGTAGTTGATATGGTGACCAAAGTAAAATTTATAGAAATTTGTCGTCTGAAGCAAATTGGATTTGAAACGGAATTGTCTTGTTTGATGTAAAACACCATCCTATCTTTCATATCTGTGAAGTACTAATATCATGTATATTAGACAATAACATATCAGTGATCTCATCATGGTGGTCTAATCAGAAGATGAAACTTTCTACAAACAAACCCAGGACACTGGTTATTATTTATCCTGCAATTGTTTTTATAATAGACCATGGTCCAATCAACTAATTTGATCTTCTTACTACAATAAAAATGTTGGGAGTGGTAACCAAATAATTTGTAAAAAAGAAACTTGACAGGTTATCTTGTAACTTTGCTTAGTTCTGCAGATATATGTGTACTGCTGAAATAGACATGATGAAGCTTAACTAAGTTAATCAAACACATTCAAAGCTTAATGCAACAATCTTAACTCAAGTCTGGTAAATATGCGCTTAACTACTTCACATATTATTAGTACCAGGTACATCTCATCAATAAACTAGTCAAAACCTTAGACATCCATGCATAACCAAAGCGAGAGGACTGCAGAAAATAATAAGATCGTTCGAAGAACCTCAACAATTAGGGAGTTAGCGAGTGCAACTGAACGTTGTAAAGTGGGGAGACAAGACAGGGCTGTATTGACGGAGGAGGGGGAGAGAGAGCAGCAGGACAGGGGAAGCTAGGAGAGTGAGCACAACGGCAGATGTGCCAAGGTGGAGGGAAATTGTCATCACAAACCTCTTCACTGGGTCGACCATTCTGCTGAGAGCGGCAATACAAAAACAACAACAACACAACGTAAATGAGAGTTAAGTCAGACGACTGTGTGCGTGCACGTGCTGCCCTCTGGTGGTGGCTCAATTAGAACAGACACGGTCGCAGTAGAAAGACAGACATAGGCACATGTGACCATTCCGTCTGCTTTGATATTCGTAGGATGCAAGTATCAACATCACAACATTGACATGCGCTGAAGGAATCATGAGACAATGGAGAAGGGATTGGGCAACGCCTGGGTACAGCCAGTGGGAAGGACATGATCTTTACTGGGCGTCCAGTTATCCGGACTGAATGTTCAGTGTTTTGAACTGAAATTATTAAAGACGCGTGCAGCATTCCACAGGTGTTTTACACAAGCCGCTGTGAAATCGGTGTGGCGCATCGCAAGCCCACGAAACATACCATTCCGTGCCTACAACCCAGCAGTTGTCGCCAGGGGAGCTACTGCAAGAGATCAGTCACCATGGTTACGCACACTACATTCATGCAGGTGACAGGTTCAGGTAAGGACCATGGATAAATCACTTGCAGGGGAAAACACTGCAAATTTGACAGCAATAAGAAATAGATCAAGATACTTCCTGGGGCTGCGATTGGTTCAAATCAATACATCTGACAAGATAAAAGACGTGCAGATTAATCAAAATCTCAGGAGATTTTGTTATGTCATTTTGAATACTTACATTAAAAAAATCCTAAACTGGTTGGGGTGGGGAACGATGTTTGGGCGGACTCTGAGTGGTAAGGCACATTTTCATAGCTGGGATGCAACATTTCAATTTTTTTCAACCAGGCTTATTATATCCTCTACCATTAACATTCTACAAGATAAATCTCATAAAATTACACCAGATTTCAGAAGCACTCAATTCGCAGCGATCTGATCCAGCATTCCCAGCTTTGAGGGCCAACATTTAACAGTTAGTGTCATTTTGAACTTCAGAACATCAATAACTGTGTACATTTTCAGTAGAATTAAGTGACCCTCTTTGGTCTCATCAAGCACTGAAATAAATTTGATAATTGTGGAAATGACAAAAATTGCCATATTAAACTTAACTTTTAAACCATGTAAATTGTGTCATTTGCCATCATAAGTGTCAACAATGTATTTTGTGTTAGCACATTTCAACTTTAGATTTATTCATCTGAATTTCACTTCGTTTTGTGAAAATGTACACAGTACATTTTTAACACGGCATTAAACTTGCAGCCAACATGAACATAACACTTATAATAACCTCAGCTAGTCAAAACCTTAAATGCGACATTTAACTAGCACGGTATTAGTGTTTTCGTTTCACTCAACTAGCATAGAACAATGATAACAATTGTTATAACATGTAGAGGTGAACAAGAATAGTGTCTGTGGGCTCAGTAAAAACACAACTACTAAACCACAACTACTAAAACACAACTACTAATATATCTCAGTGACAGATTGTAAAAAGGAATATTCTTACTAATCACTGTTTGAATCTGTTTTCCTATGTATCTGTAGTATATATACTGCTACTTCACATCAGAAATCAGCCGACAGACACTGTTCAAATACACCAGACACAATCATTAATCAACTCTTAAATTAAATTAAACATGCCAGTCGCCATGGCAACTAATATAAACACACCAGTTGCACACCCAGAAAGCATAAACAAGTATCCTTTCACATCAAAACTTTTACATATCTTAACAACCGCTCAATTACCATGTATAATAAAAACACCTCAGAAATGCAAGCCAAAAGCACTGACAAACCACACGTAGAAACTGTTTGTGTATCTGGGCTGCAACTGTGCATGCACACACACACGTTTACATAACCTAACAATGCACTTGTGCATGCCGCATGCGTGCACATGTCAAACTTGTCACGACCGTTATATGCATGTATCCGCACATGCGCACGCGCAATCGGTCATACGCATGCACCGGCGCACCTGCATCGAGCTACTCACCATCTTTGGGTCGAGGTGGGGCTGTACTTGCTCCAGAAAGAGGCTCCACCACATTTGGAGGAAGCGCTGGTTGTGTAGAGTCATGGAGGTCCCCTCCACCTGTCCGGTGGCTGTGTTGAGGGAGAAGTGCCAAGGCTTCGACTCGCCGATAAAGTGCACAATCTTTATGGTGTGGCCGAACCTGCAACAACAGAACCCGTCATGGACAGACCCCTCCATGTAGGTCACAGGTCATGGACAGACCCCTCCATGTAGGTCACAGGTCATGGACAGACCCTTCCATGTAGGTCACGGACAGACCCTTCCATGTAGGTCACAGGTCATGGACAGACTCCAGCAAAGTACTCTTTGGGTTATATATATATATATATATATATATATATATATATCACACACACACACACACACACACACATATACGGCTATATTTTATAAAATAATACAATTTCATTGTCATATATTATGCCACATATACTAAGTTTACATATAATTTGTATTACTTTTGTAATTTTTGACATGGATTTGACATGTTTTGGTCAAATATAAACAACTTCTTCTAATATACAGCATATGGCATATTTTATCCTAAAAAGCATAATGAACACAAACAACACCGACTCAATATTTATTTTTACAAACACTCGGATATCCATCAGCTAAAATACTCACTGACCCAAAACAAAGTCAGCCTGACCAACATGACATTTAGTTGGGTTGGTTTCTAGATAAAGCTGTGGTCACCTAAAGCCCGAGTAGAGAGTGCACTCACTGCTTGAACGCTGGCAGGTAGCTGTAGAAGGCCTGAGACACAACGTTGTAGATGAACGGCAGATGTCGCGATATATCTTTCGTTGCCCAGTCTTTGAAGTATAGATTCAGCAGCCCCTGGTCGCCACCTAGCAGACACATTTGTCAACTACAGGTAGCAGCGAATATGCTAGTGGTGTCATCTGGTGAGCAGACCAACAACTGATTTTGGGGTTTTTGTATTTTTTTAAATAAAATTGTAGGCATAAATTGAAAATCATCAACCTAGATCACTAACACAATCTGATGTGATCAATATTAATATCATCAATAGTCAATAATATCATCAACAAGCAACATCAGCATTCTGGTCATGTTCGCTTAGCCAACTATGGTTCTTGTTGTCGATAACTAGAAGCAGGAGAAATGATTTGATTGGTGGACACAGCTATTTCTAGGACAAGTACAGCTGTACAACTACGTCAATGAACTGTGTGTGGGCTATTTGCATTGTGTTGGCTTTACACTGGATACAATTTGGCCCGTATGACACCCATTTCTAAGTCATAACTAACAATATTTATGAGTTTTTAAGACTTATTTGCTCCTTCATTTTGTGATATTTCCACCTGTCCACAATGGGTTTTACCTGTACAAATGATGGGTGGATGGGACTCTGCATAAAGCTATGCATTCACCAAAGCTGACATGCGAGAATGAACTGACACAAATCGTCAACTTGGAAATGGGAACGATTTACACAAAGCGACTGTCATATTCTGTAAAGCCTTCATCGAAAACTTTCCAACGCCTCCTAGGTGTGTACAAGTGGTGTCACCTACCATCAAAACTGCCGAAGTCTACCGCAAACTGTAGCAGGGCCTTGTATGTGTCGATTGATGGCCGGAACACGAACACGCCAGAGTTGAAGCAGTCGGGCCAACCAGCATCAGGGGCAGCGGACAGCTCTTCGCGTTCAAACAGTTCGTCTACGTTCTTAATTACCTGTCGACGGCAACACAGACCGGGGCAAATCAGGAAGTTGTGCGTACATTCTAACGTCGTCCTTTCAGAATATTTACAGAGAAACAGAAAGTCTGTTGCACCGAACTTTTGATACAGTGGACACAAGTGGTTAGTCAATATTTGATAAAGCTACCACAACGACCGCACACCTAAAAATTATTCCATTCCAGTAGGTAAAAAGACAGTACAAAACAGTCACAGAGGTGAGCAGCTGCAAGTCCAGGTAGAAAGGTCAAGATCTGAACATTTTGCTTTCTTTGGAGGCCGTAAGATGTCTATACAAAAGACCAGGCAATTACAAATTGCTTGTGTACTGTGAAAAATACCCTAAGATACGTCTAGGCAAAATTAGAGAAAAAATTACAGAATTTTTTGAAACAAAATATGAAAACTGTGAACATTTACAAGTTTTTGGTTCTAGAGAACCCTAGGAGGTTTTAAAATGAGTTAAATTAAAATGTTTTGTACGTAGTGACAATACAGTAGTCCCCCTCTTTAGTTGACCCCTTGATGAGTGGACACCCCCTACATTGGGACAGTTTGTGAATGTACGGACTGTTTTGTCATGTTAATGTCTCCTTGATGAGGGACCACCCCACAGACTTGGACAGGATATTTTGGATATGTTCCTCCCAAAGCGAAAACATGGGTAAAACACAAAATATTTTGTTTACAAGATTCTAAGTAATTTACCAAACTGGGTATGGATAATTAGTTTTATTTGTGGCTGGGTATTGTCTCGCATGTTTTTCCAGTGTTTTTCCACAATGGCAATGCCAGTTAACTAACTGCAATCGAGGCTGTCGGAGTTTGAGCTAATGCTCACAGCCACTGGCAAAAGGAACAACAAACTGAACAATGATCTGAATTGAAGTTATTTAAATCACATCTTACTTTCATGACTGAACACTGAAAACAGTCTAATCAAAGCCTACAAATATGTTAATGTTATTTAAATTGATTGATCTATGAGTGTTATTACATATACCGTGTATATGCAGAGTGTATTTTTTTTACCAATAACTTAATTCCACCCACCCACCCCCATTCCAGAATGTCTGTCCCCTGACGAGGGGGCACCCTCAATGTAGGGACACTTGCTTGGATACGGGAGGGATGACTGTACCCCAAGAAGCATGTACGCAAATTTAGAAAAATTGATCTTTATGGTTTCCGAGATGAGAGCTAGAGGTGTATGCAGAGTGATGTCATAAGTCCGCTGGACGTTTGGCCCGTCTTTAAAAAAAACACTCTTCGTGGACTGTATTTATTTGGATAACTAGTCTATCTGATGCAGCGAGATATGAGTAGAGACGACTGACATGAAGACCACTGACAGGGGAAAGACAGCACATTTGTCAGTCATGTCAACTGCCTTCAACCTCTCAACCAGTGTACTTTGTGTAGCCACCACATGACACGGATTCCAAACACCTGTTTCACTCGTCTCAAGGGAAGGCTGTTGATCCAGTAAACATGTAACCTTGACACATTTATTATTTAACACCTCTAAATCTAGACCATGTTTTGGCTGGGTTATGTATCCACTAGGGCATTTTCTGAAGACACTAACAACAATGAAAGTTATGAACATCCTCTGCAGTTACGGGGATTTATAAATAATGATAAAGAAACCAATAAACCATTGGGACTTGTAACATTTCAACAGGACCTCCTGGTTTGATCATATATTCTGAACAAGTGAGAGGAATGATACAGTTGCTTCTAGTCACAACTGGGTACATAAGATTAACTCACAAGGTGTGACCCCAAGTCCACCTGTTGCTGCTTTCATGAAATCACCACTTTATGTCAGCAGCAGTTTATCATTTATCTACTAAAAATGGTCATGTAATATGGCTGGCCACTGATGCAACTGTTATATATAACAGAGTCCGTACACACCTGGACATTTGAAATTCACGGCTATTCAAGACTTTTCAAGGCTATTTCAAAAAGAAATTCAAGACTGTTTTAACGACATATGTACTTTTAAGCGCAGTAAATTCAGTTAACATAAACAAATTTATTCGACTAAGAAAGTAGGCACTGACCACAATGAAATACCCATTGCCCAATGTGCATGAGTTATTTTTGTGTATAGGTTTTCCTTTTCTGGCTGTTATTCGTCACAACAATTGCGTCAAAACAATATTTTATTGACTACAATTAAATTCACAACTTTTCAAGACTACTTTGTAAAATTCAAGGATTTCAAGGCCTTGAATTTGGTCCAATCAAATTCAAGGCTTTTCAAGACTTTCAAGGCCCCGTACGGACCCTGATATAATATAAATATTATATTTATTACATGTTCAGAAATGTTGTCTGTGACAAACACACACGTACCAAAGTGTCGGCGTCGAGAAAAACGCACTTGCTGAAGTTAGTGAGCCGCCAACAGTGCAGCTTGGTGAAGGTCACACCAAGGTCTGCACGAGAGAGCAACTGCAGGTTCGTTGAGTCGTTGCTGTCCAGGACATCCACATGTTCTGACACGTCATAGACACTTTTCAGCTGAGCTCTGGGGACAACACAAACAATATGACTCATCTGCGGATTCCTGCTTCGTTTATATATATATGTATATATATATATATATATATATATATATATATAATGTTTTTTACCAAACTGAACCTGTGCAGATTGTGGGCAGTTGTACTTGAATGAGACAGAACTCTGCCTCACAACTTACAACTCCTGCCATCATATAACGCCACAAGCTGATTTGATTACATTGACATAGCAAAACATTACTGGCACAGCTTATATGTCTCACACTCTCACCACCAGTACTTCAGCAATAATATATATGACGAAACACACTCATTCTTCCTCACATTAAGTGAATGAATGAAACTGTACAATACACTGTCCAGAGATGGAGTAATCTTACTCTGTACTCGTACTTTCTGAGTAATCGTAGTCAATTACTACTCATACTTTGTTACACTGGTCCAAAAAGCAAAGTAATCATACTCACGATTACTTCTCACGATTAATTTCTTTTGTCATATGAACAATTGCAAGCAAATATATTAGATAGCAATTAAATATAAATTTTTTATTACTGTTGAGCTTTTCAGTTAAGTAAATATTCAGTCAGATTTCCCTAATTATTACCTTCTCTCCCCAGAGAAAAAGGGGACATTTTAAATTCTTAAATACATCATATTTTTATTTGATTTAGAAACCATAAATTAAATTATTTGTCCCCAGACCAGAATTTGAGATAAATGCATCATGTTTTTAATTACAACAATATTTATATTTGTTGTTGCTGAAACGACACAAAGTAGAACTGTTTCAACTACAGCTTTCTGTGAGACAATTTATATGTCTAATTGGATGTTGTTTTAAAATTTAATTCCATTACAATGTAGTTATGTTTTATGTATGCCATTGATTGTTGCTGTCATGCTTTTATATTACTAATGAACTATATGTGATGTGTTCTAATGAAATGAGTCGTATGTCCAAAAAAGACATATTAAGCTTTCCAATGGTGTAAAATTTATGGACATATCTCACACACAGCCAGTTACTGGATGCTGAACATGCTTGGGGTAGAAAGTTTTAAACGGAGAAAAACGCATTTGAAGTTCACGGCCACGTAAGCACATGGTCGAGTACATTGTCGATCCAAAATCAGCCAATTTGCTTGTTTTCGAAATAAACTCTCAAGTCACGTTTGTTATCGAAGATATATCATGCTAACTAACTAATCATACATTATTACAACATAATCCGAGTATTTAGCAATGTTTTCTATATCTGTGACCAGCTCAATCACGCTGTTTACAGTTAGCGAGTCCGCACTGCGCCTGCGCTCTCAGCTCTAAGCCAATCAGGGGCCCGCTATCAGCCTCTCCCCTGTGTCTAGTGATGTTTGTTTACAGATAGGTCTCTCCATAAGCGCTGCTATTGACTTAAGTTGGCATCAGTGGTGATTCCTACTACAAGAATCCGAAAGAGGGCGTCCTGGGCTTTCCCGTAGTACCAAATGTGTCCGCCATGTGTTGAGGGAAACCCCGAAGAATGTGAGTTGAACAAGTGCGATTTATCAGTTCTGTTTTACGAAATTCATGCGTGAAATGTTACATAATATCTCCTCAAAAAGGCTATAAAATGTACTAAATAATAAAATTAATGAGAAATAAGCATTGCCAATTGACAATTTTGACTTTGGTGACAAGTCAAAATCGTCGGAAATCATTGTTGCATATTTATGCAGTGTTTTCTTGAAATAAATTTCGCTGACATACAACTCATTTCGTTAGAACACATCACATATGCAAATTTCAACCACATCAATTTAATTAGCTTGGTATCAACTTTAAGCCAGACTGTAGGAATTACCACTGCTCCTCTGAAAATTATGGCCATTGATAGCTGATCTGGACCAAAGGGCAAAGCACATTAACTCCCTTAGCAAATACTACTTTTGGCCCTATCCTCTCTATTGGTCAATTAGCAATTAGTACCTAGTCAATATATATAATGGGGTATAAAGAGACTGAGAGCAGGTAACTGCTAATGGCTAGACAGAATTGCACCCATATTTTGTCTGGTGTTTGATGACATCACACCCCTTTGTGCAAGTAAATATTTGTAGTTCTATTATTGATTGTTTTACTTTGTTGGCATGACCAAAATGTACATCCAAAACATTACATACCAAAATTTTATTTGACGGCTTATTCATGAGCATATAATTAACAGAAACCTGACAAATAATGACAAGACTCAGCTGTTTACTCAGTGACAGTGGGTGCTGAATACTATGCTGAAGTTGAACTATAAAAAAAACCTGTGTTGTACTGTATTATAGCCTGCTGATTCAATACTCAATATATTAATTAAAATATTGCAATATTTCTCTAAGTTCATTTTTTTCATCTTGATACTTCATTGACATAATTGAATAACGAACCACCACTAAATTGGCACACTTTTAAAAACTTGTATGCTATTTGTTACAGTATGGTATCTTTAATTTATAGTATCATAATATATGGACACCTTGAGAATCAATCCAGTATTAAACGATTCATTCAGTACATGAGAAAGTCATAATCATGATTGCATTCTAAAGTAATCGTACTCGAGTATATTTGTTTTCTGTGTATTCGTACATCTTCATAGTAATCGTACTCAATTACATTTGTATTGTAATCATTTTATCTCTGATACTGTAATTTATTTTTACAAATTAGTACAACAGGTCATATCGCAAATCCCATGAATGAGCTATCATCAAAACAAAAACACGATTCTGGAACCTCAGTACCAATGGTTGATGATTCCGATTCCGATTCCAGAACTGAAATCAATTGGTCAACGTGAAAGAAGTTGAATTGTTTTGTGAGGAACTGGAATCAGAACAGTTTAGTGAAACTAGAGGAACTGTTTTTGTGACTAATGTATAATACATGATAAAATGTACTGCATAATGAGTCTTTAATAGAAGTACATCAATTAAATACAGCCACAATATATAACACCTACATCACAAAGATGGCAGAATGCATCAGTATATGCAACACAAAACAAACCAGTCGTGTGGCTACTTGCTAGTTCTACACACAAGACAGACCAGTCGTGTGCCTACTTGCTAGTTCTACACACAAGACAGACCAGTCGTGTGGCTACTTGCTAGTTCTACACACAAGACAGACCAGTCGTGTGCCTACTTGCTAGTTCTACACACAAGACAGACCAGTTGTGTGGCTACTTGCTAGTTCTACACACAAGACAGACCAGTCGTGTGCCTACTTGCTAGTTCTACACACAAGACAGACCAGTTGTGTGGCTACTTGCTAGTTCTACACACAAGACAGACCAGTTGTGTGGCTACTTGCTAGTTCTACACACAAGACAGACCAGTCGTGTGGCTACTTGCTAGTTCTACACACAAGACAGACCAGTTGTGTGCCTACTTGCTAGTTCTACACACAAGACAGACCAGTTGTGTGCCTACTTGCTAGTTCTACACACAAGACAGACCAGTCGTGTGCCTACTTGCTAGTTCTACACACAAGACAGACCAGTTGTGTGCCTACTTGCTATTCTACACACAAGACAGACCAGTCGTGTGCCTACTTGCTAGTTCTACACACAAGACAGACCAGTTGTGTGGCTACTTGCTAGTTCTACACACAAGACAGACCAGTTGTGTGCCTACTTGCTAGTTCTACACACAAGACAGACCAGTTGTGTGGCTACTTGCTAGTTCTACACACAAGACAGACCAGTCGTGTGCCTACTTGCTAGTTCTACACACAAGACAGACCAGTCGTGTGGCTACTTGCTAGTTCTACACACAAGACAGACCAATTGTGTGCCTACTTGCTAGTTCTACACACAAGACAGACCAGTCGTGTGCCTACTTGCTAGTTCTACACACAAGACAGACCAGTTGTGTGAATACTTGCTAGTTCTACACATCTGTGGTATAGACTGATTATAGTAGAGGAATTTGAGGTACTTAAAGTGATTAATGACTGGCTGGTGGATGGACATGAACAGTTTCTAGTATTTGGTCTAGTTGTAAGACATCTTTATTGGGCACAGACTGAGAAACACTGGGCAGACGCCCAACTCTGTGTTGGTGGGCACGGACATCTACCAACTCTGTGTTGGTGGGCATGGGACATCTACACAACTCTGTGTTGGTGGGCATGGGACATCTACACAACTGTGTTGGTGGGCATGGGACATCTACCAACTCTGTGTTGGTGGGCATGGGACATCTACACAACTCTGTGTTGGTGGACATGGGACATCTACACAACTCTGTGTTGGTGGGCATGGGACATCTACACAACTCTGTGTTGGTGGGCATGGGACATCTACACAACTCTGTGTTGGTGGACATGGGACATCTACACAACTCTGTGTTGGTGGGCATGAACATGGACATCTACACAACTCTGTGTTGGTGGGCATGGGACATCTACACAACTCTGTGTTGGTGGGCATGGACATGGGACATCTACACAACTCTGTGTTGGTAGGCATGGGACATCTACACAACTATGTGTTGGTGGACATGGGACATCTACACAACTCTGTGTTGGTGGACATGGGACATCTACACAACTCTGTGTTGGTGTGCATGGGACATCTACACAACTCTGTGTTGGTGGGCATGGGACATCTACACAACTGTGTGTTGGTGGGCATGGGACATCTACACAACTGTGTGTTGGTGGACATGGGACATCTACCAACTCTGTGTTGGTGGGCATGGGACATCTACACAACTCTGTGTTGGTGGGCATGGGACATCTACACAACTCTGTGTTGGTGGGCATGGGACATCTACACAACTCTGTGTTGGTGGACATGGACATGGGACATCTACACAACTCTGTGTTGGTGGACATGGACATGGGACATCTACACAACTCTGTGTTGGTGGACATGGGACATCTACACAACTCTGTGTTGGTGGACATGGGACATCTACACAACTCTGTGTTGGTGGACATGGACATGGGACATCTACACAACTCTGTGTTGGTGGACATGGGACATCTACACAACTCTGTGTTGGTGGACATGGGACATCTACACAACTCTGTGTTGGTGGGCATGGGACATCTACACAACTCTGTGTTGGTGGGCATGGGACATCTACACAACTCTGTTTTGGTGGGCATGGGACATCTACACAACTCTGTGTTGGTGGGCATGGGACATCTACCAACTCTGTGTTGGTGGACATGGGACATCTACACAACTCTGTGTTGGTGGACATGGACATGGGACATCTACACAACTCTGTGTTGGTGGGCATGGGACATCTACCAACTCTGTGTTGGTGGGCATGGGACATCTACACAACTGTGTGTTGGTGGGCATGGGACATCTACACAACTCTGTGTTGGTGGACATGGGACATCTACACAACTCTGTGTTGGTGGACATGGGACATCTACACAACTCTGTGTTGGTGGGCATGGGACATCTACACAACTCTGTGTTGGTGTGCATGGGACATCTACACAACTCTGTGTTGGTGGGCATGGGACATCTACACAACTCTGTGTTGGTGGACATGGGACATCTACACAACTCTGTGTTGGTGGACATGGGACATCTACACAACTCTGTGTTGGTGGGCATGGGACATCTACACAACTCTGTGTTGGTGTGCATGGGACATCTACACAACTCTGTGTTGGTGGACATGGGACATCTACACAACTCTGTGTTGGTGGACATGGGACATCTACACAACTCTGTGTTGGTGGACATGGGACATCTACACAACTCTGTGTTGGTGGGCATGGGACATCTACACAACTCTGTGTTGGTGTGCATGGGACATCTACACAACTCTGTGTTGGTGAGCATGGACATGGGACATCTACACAACTCTGTGTTGGTGGGCATGGGACATCTACACAACTCTGTGTTGGTGGGCATGGGACATCTACACAACTCTGTGTTGGTGGACATGGGACATCTACACAACTCTGTGTTGGTGGACATGGGACATCTACACAACTCTGTGTTGGTGGGCATGGGACATCTACACAACTCTGTGTTGGTGGACATGGGACATCTACACAACTCTGTGTTGGTGGACATGGGACATCTACACAACTCTGTGTTGGTGGGCATGGACATGGACATCTACACAACTCTGTGTTGGTGGACATGGACATGGGACATCTACACAACTCTGTGTTGGTGGGCATGGGACATCTACACAACTGTGTTGGTGGGCATGGGACATCTACACAACTCTGTGTTGGTGAGCATGGGACATCTACACAACTCTGTGTTGGTGAGCATGGACATGGGACATCTACACAACTCTGTGTTGGTGGGCATGGGACATCTACACAACTCTGTGTTGGTGGGCATGGGACATCTACACAACTCTGTGTTGGTGGACATGGGACATCTACACAACTCTGTGTTGGTGGACATGGGACATCTACACAGCTCTGTGTTGGTGGGCATGGGACATCTACACAACTCTGTGTTGGTGGACATGGGACATCTACACAACTCTGTGTTGGTGGACATGGGACATCTACACAACTCTGTGTTGGTGGGCATGGGACATCTACACAACTCTGTGTTGGTGGGCATGGGACATCTACACAACTCTGTGTTGGTGGGCAATGGACATCTACACAACTCTGTGTTGGTGGGCATGGGACATCTACACAGCTCTGTGTTGGTGGGCATGGGACATCTACACAACTCTGTGTTGGTGGACATGGACATGGGACATCTACACAACTCTGTGTTGGTGAGCATGGGACATCTACCAACTCTGTGTTGGTGGGCATGGGACATCTACACAACTCTGTGTTGGTGGGCATGGACATGGGACATCTACCAACTCTGTGTTGGTGGGCATGGGACATCTACACAACTCTGTGTTGGTGGGCATGGGACATCTACACAACTCTGTGTTGGTGGGCATGGGACATCTACCAACTCTGTGTTGGTGGGCATGGGACATCTACACAACTCTGTGTTGGTGGACATGGGACATATACACAACTCTGTGTTGGTGGACATGGACATATACACAACTCTGTGTTGGTGGACATGGGACATCTACCAACTCTGTGTTGGTGGGCATGGGACATCTACACAACTCTGTGTTGGTGGGCATGGGACATCTACACAACTCTGTGTTGGTGGGCATGGGACATCTACCAACTCTGTGTTGGTGGGCATGGGACATCTACACAACTCTGTGTTGGTGGACATGGGACATCTACACAACTCTGTGTTGGTGGGCATGGGACATCTACACAACTCTGTGTTGGTGGGCATGGGACATCTACACAACTCTGTGTTGGTGGACATGGGACATCTACACAACTCTGTGTTGGTGGACATGGGACATCTACACAACTCTGTGTTGGTGGACATGGGACATCTACACAACTCTGTGTTGGTGGACATGGGACATCTACACAACTCTGTGTTGGTGGACATGGGACATCTACACAACTCTGTGTTGGTGGACATGGGACATCTACACAACTCTGTGTTGGTGGACATGGGACATCTACACAACTGTGTTGGTGGACATGGGACATCTACACAACTCTGTGTTGGTGGACATGGGACATCTACACAACTCTGTGTTGGTGGACATGGGACATCTACACAACTCTGTGTTGGTGGACATGGGACATCTACACAACTCTGTGTTGGTGGACATGGGACATCTACACAACTCTGTGTTGGTGGACATGGGACATCTACACAACTCTGTGTTGGTGGACATGGGACATCTACACAACTCTGTGTTGGTGGGCATGGGACATCTACACAACTCTGTGTTGGTGGACATGGGACATCTACACAACTCTGTGTTGGTGGGCATGGGACATCTACACAACTCTGTGTTGGTGGACATGGGACATCTACACAACTCTGTGTTGGTGGACATGGGACATCTACACAGCTCTGTGTTGGTGGGCATGGGACATCTACACAACTCTGTGTTGGTGGACATGGGACATCTACACAACTCTGTGTTGGTGGGCATGGGACATACACACAACTCTGTATTCTGTGTTGGTGGGCATGGGACATCTACACAACTCTGTGTTGGTGGGCATGGGACATCTACACAGCTCTGTGTTGGTGGGCATGGGACATCTACACAGCTCTGTGTTGGTGGACATGGGACATCTACACAACTCTGTGTTGGTGGGCATGGGACATACACACAACTCTGTGTTGGTGGGCATGGGACATACACACAACTGTGTTGGTGGGCACAGACATCTACACAACTCTGTGTTGGTGGACATGGGACATCTACACAACTCTGTGTTGGTGGGCATGGGACATACACACAACTGTGTTGGTGGGCACAGACATCTACACAACTCTGTATTCTGTGTTGGTGGACATGGGACATCTACACAACTCTGTGTTGGTGGGCATGGGACATCTACACAACTCTGTGTACATGTACACATGGACATTTACCACATGTACATTTTCGAGACAAATAAAACGATATGCGCACAATGAAAATATCATAATGTGCTTCTTTACTTTTCAAACTGAGATCAATTTCGCATACAAAGTATCTACATCAAAGTGCTGCCAAGTGCATTTCAGTGTGCCTATTAGCATAGAAAATTGCAGGACACATTGTGTAAACTCTAATGTGAACACTGCTTGATTCCACTGATTGCTGCAATTTTGTGCTGGGAAAATGTATTGAGAAAACAAAATTTTCCATTATTTACATGACAACAGCATAGCAACACAGCCGAAATACTTTGTTACAATTTTCTACATTTGCAATATTACAAAGTTTTGTAGTAAACACAACATAATTACGCATTTTTTTAAATTATTGATAAGGCACATGAAACAACCCAACCTCTGGAAAATGGGTGCATTTATTTTAAGCCATTCTCTTTCATTAGGAGCAATGCGGTAGGCCACAAAACAACCAGAGAGGCTTGGCTGCAGCAACATAAAACAACCGGCAACTTCTGACTTTGACATTTGTGCTGATATTTTTGGAATATCATCTCACAGCCAGAAGACAACTCTGAGGTCATCGGTAACCATGACGACAGCTCCCCACAGACCACAGATGAACCAAGACTAGACTAGCGAAGTGGAATTAATAGTGTGCTAAAAGAAACTCTCCGCCACTCCCTGTTTTTGCATGTCAGCAATATTTAGGCTTTGCTGTGGCTAGTTGAAACCTAAACAGAACTAGAAGGCTCTAAGTCTAAGATAATGACACGTACAAGCAAGAATTAACGGGGTATTGAAGTTTCTGAAATACATTTTCTTTGTTACAATAGTAACTTATTGAGAAACCGCACTATCATCACAATATTATAAGTAAATTAAGTGTCTACTTATGTCTGTTTGTTTCTTGTGGACACGTCTCTATCAGTTGCACAGGTATTGGGCTGAAATGCTGCATGTGGTCTATTTAATCAAAAAATCAACTTACTTCATTTCCTCAGATACGCCTCTTGTAACCATGACGACCAGTTTGCGAGTTGTGCCGACCTTCCGCAGCGACTGCCCGAGAACCAATGCGCCAATGGAGTAGACATCATTGGTTGCCAAGGTAACAAAAGCCTGGTCGTCCACTGAATGAAAAATAAACAACTGTTGCATTGGCTGAAATACAGCATTCCACCAAGATCAATGACTTAATTTTTCATCCTTTACCACATATTTTTTATTACATAATTATGCCTGAGTACAAGTATGCGTACACTTCCATGAGCACAAGTATTGGTATTTTTATAAAGCATTACATAATACAGTGGAACCCCTCACGAATGACCACCCTCATTTACGACGTTTTTTCATTGACGGAATGACTACGCTGTATAAACGTTCCCTCACCAACGACCGGCAGATGCGACCAATGACCAGGGCAATTTGAATTTTACCCCTGATGAACGACCATCCGATACGTGGCCAGCACATTTGTTAACCTAAGTATTGCAATGAACTCTCAAACGCATGACTAACCCGCACGGATGCGCATAATGCCATAAAAACAATAAATCGCCTGATGCCGACCATTCATTTTGGCGATCTTTTACTTTCGGACCGAATTATGCAAACGACATCTAACAGCAGCTAGACTTTCCTCACATATCTTATATATTTATAAACACACAGTATGTTATAAAATTAAATCACTTACATTATTGAAACAAATAAAATTCACGAAACAAACTCGCGCAATTAAGAACTCGCCGGCGTGTTCGCATAGCCACCGTTGGTGGCTACGCGTAACTCTGCGATTAAATATCCATATTGTGTATGACTAAAGTTTAGAAACTTGTGTAGGATTAAAGTTTAGAAACTTTGGCTACGTTTTAGATTAGTTTAGGATAAAACCGGAATCCAGATTTAGCGACACCGTGATAAAATATCGACGTAACGCCACAGTATTACGGCCTGCGCGTAACAGCCGCAGGCGATGTCGACTTTAGTTTAGCATGATTTAGATTTGTGAATTTTATTCTTCACAGCAATTTAAATGTTTACATTTTATGACCTAGCATATGTATATGTAATATGAGTTATTAGAGAGGAAGTTTCGCGGCTGTAAGAGGTCGTTGTCATGATTAGATCAGAAAGTAAAAGATCGTTTTGTGGCGCTGGAAAGAACAACAAAATGTCGACCGCGGTGTGATTACCCAGACACCGTGAGGTGGCAGCACTTTTTAGCCCCTCAGACCGAATTTTAAAGAAATTAAATGAGAATACTTTTTATCAGATATAATTACAAAACGATTCAAAATGAGGATACTTTTTATCAGATATTATTTAGAAAACATTATTCAAAATTAAACTTATACTGAAATGTGTCACACATAAAATAAACAGAATAAATGATTTTGTTGTTGTTAACATGTTATCAAATTTTTTATTTTCTACTTTTTATTTTGTGTATTTACTAGTTAGTGGTTGTAAGCGCCCCCTAGTGTTGATGTTAGTCGTTGTAAGCGCCCCCTAGTGTTGAATGTTGCAAACCCCTCACGAGAGACCACCTCTCTTTTAATACCACCCCACTCTGATTTTGGTCTTATACTTCAACTCTTGCAACAACAAAGTTCATCAAGCAATATTCAAATTACAGTGTAACTTAATCTGACAATGTAGTAGATCTCTTTGCAATACGGGCATGTGGCAGGTATCACTGTCTTGATATATGGTCTAGGAGCATTATTAAGTCACCTACCAACTAGAAACATATAATCCTTTCATAAAGCATGATTGACATTTGAGATAAAGTTGAGATGTGTCTTTAATGAACACAAATGAGTAAGTAACCAGCCAGTGGATACCCCTAGCCCAGGATTCTTATTCTATTTCAAGGGGAAATGGAATGTCCCTCTGTTGAGTCCCTTGTTTGTTCTGTGCTGGACTACCCTGTTATATTGTATACCTGGTGGTACTTAGGTTACCATATCTGCTAATGCTGACTGCTATTTTGTATAACTCATGGCATTGCGGCTGTTCTTAGTTCCCATGCATTGAACTTATTTGATAAAGACCAGTTTTCTGCTCATTCAAATTTATCTTCCTTGACCACTGCCTTTTTATGAGTGTGCATGTTACACACTTGGAATTAGCAGCTGAAATGCCCAACATAGTCAAAGCATTCTATCCAGAATATATGTTATTTGTTAACAAAGTTGAGTTATCATTAATCATAGAAATGCATATCAAATATTGAGCATGTTCTCTAGACGGTGATAGAAAAGTGGAATTCTATCTGAAATAACGAAGAATTTAATGTTTATACATAAATATTTCAGGAGTTTTATTTTTTAGCTCTAAATAAATTTAGTTTTCCTAATATATATTAAGAAAGTACTCAGATGTAATTGTATGTACTCCTAAAACAGGAGTACAATTAGTAGGAATACGCCCATCAGTTTTATGAGTACGAGTACAAGACTAGAAGTACTTCAATCAATAATGTACTCAAGTACTTGAGTACCGTGTACTTCCACCCCATGTCTGCTACACACTGGCAGAGTAAGGGTGCACCACTGCCACTAGTATATGGTTTTAATCATGTATGCACAATTTCCCATAGTGTAATAGGCGTAGCTTTATCTAGAGAGCAGCCATTTAGAAAAGTACAGTTTATTTTAGATGGGTGGCACAAGGCAATTATGGTGGACGGGCAGCAATTAGAAATTTTAGTATTCCAGGGTAACAAAGTGTCATTATTCATTATGTGCACGTTTAGAGTGGACACGTACAGAGAAGCAGGTCTAGCTGGACATTTTGGATAAGTAAAACATTATTTGGGAATAAAACCTGGGTGTGGCGCTTTTAATTGAAAACAGTAAAGGCTTCCAGAGCCACTAGTCACTGAATTATAAAAAAGTAGACATTTCCCTGCAAAGATCCATTAAATAAAATAATTAACTTTTGTATACAACGTAACATGCACCTGTGGTTGAGAAACACGAGATGTTTCCTAGTATCTAGCACTACCTACAGCCCACACTGGACAATTTAATACACAACAGCTAACAACCGATGTTTCCTAGTACCTAGCACTATACCTACAGCCCACACTGAACAATTTAAGAATTCATTTTTTTGTAAAAACAATAGTTGAGTGGAGCCAACCTAACGGGTCGCAAGTCCAAGCTGAAACCATAGCTGAGTTCATCAACATGACCTGTGGCTCACACTCAATAACATGTGCACACACACACACCTCCGTTGTATTATAACAGCCAACATTGGCTCCTTACGACTGACAGTACCCCATTCAGATCCCCTTGATTTCAAATACAAATACAAATACACAAAATATATGTATTCAAATACGTACTTGAACCCAACCCTGCCCAGAACTGAATCATGACACATGATGTTTAAAAATAATGACAACTGACAACTGCTTCATTAGATGTGCCTGGACAAATGCATGTCATTTAACCTCATTTTATGACCCAGTCTGGGACACTACACTTTTCCACATTCAAAACATCCAATTCAATGCACCCACATGCAAAAGTATATCCAGTAGTGGAAGGAGCCCCATTCCAACACAGCTCCCACGCTGAATGAATGGCCAGGCTACATGATGGCAGCAACATACCTTCCCCTTCCCTTCCCTTCCACGATTTACCTCCCTGACCTCACAACCTGCACAGCCTCACCTGGACTATCTACACCATCTTCCCTCATACCATCTCACCCCAGAATGTCTCCCAGTTCTCCCTGACCTACCTGACATATTGTCTCCGGCCACACACAGACAAAGAACCAAGTCAAGTCACAGACAATTCCACTAGCTGCCAGAACCCACTGCTAGGAAGAGGCTGGGAGTTGCCTTGTCACTTATAAGGAGCAGCCAGGGAGCTGGCTCACTGACACAGGGTTTCTAAAAATAGCACTGCACCAGTTTGGGTAGACCATGGGGTAGACCAGTAAACACTCAGCCAAATACCTCAGGCTGCTGGTGGGGTGCAGATGCAGGGTAGGGTGTTTACTTACAAAGATGTGTTATCAAATTATTGTCTTTTTCTCTTTTTGGCATAACAAATAATGTGCTTACATACTTGGCATGTTGTCATGACTTTAGTGATCTCTTAGGAAACCTTTAAAATGTACACAACAATTGTGCTGATTTCACCAATAATACTTTGAGACCAATAATGATCACGTATTCTGATTATTTTTATAGCCAGATATTGAATCAGATAGCAAATAAACTATGTAACTAAATGACACGTCCCCATGTCATGTTAATAAACCATTTTATGTTGAGCTATTTATAAGAGTCCGTCTGGTAAACATGCAGGAACAAAATCTTTACTATGCCTTTCTTACCAGGAGCCTGGGAACAGCTGTGAATTCACATTACCCTCACACTACAAATGCCCTTATATGACCCAGCCACAGGGTCTGGATGGATGATTACAGCCATCATCTCCACTGTACAAAGTTCATCATAACATCTTGGCTGTTAATGGGGACATATTGTCTTGTATGTAGGCCAGGTTTCTGCAATCACTGAATGTCTGCAGATACTAATTTCTACATACTTTTCACTGCTGGAATTCTGATTACCAGACTCCATATGGGCAACAGTTGCAATGGCAACCACAGTGTTTTCCAATCAGTAGATGAGGATGATAAAGTTTAACCTCACCCCTTACTATACTCCAGCGATGCTGACTACAGGGATGCCAAGAGGAGAACATGACTGTATCATTCTGTATAAATTATAATCCATAGCTCTAGCTATAATTTGAGAGCTATGGATAATAATTTGTACAAAAAAAGTAAATATGTCAAATGTAACGTTTAGATCTACTTTAACATCAAGGAAACAATATTAATTTTAGTCCATGTTATCTCACCCACACCATTAATAGAGCCCAGTGGCTCAGGGGTAGAGCTTCAGACTCTCGACTAAGAGGACCCGGGTTCGAATCCTGTGCTGCGGTGTTTCAACCATGGCAGGTTTTTTTCACTCTACATTGCTCAAATTCACTAAGCAGTAGTATAAATGAGAACTTGGCTACAGATAATGGTGGATGTGTACAAGCAGTCTTTGCGCATTAATTGTAGCAGATGGATGGATGGATGCTTCACAGAGAAGCCAAGATTCACTCTACATTGCTCCAGTTCACTCAGCAGTATGAGTATCTGGCTATAGACAGTGGTGGATATGTGTACGAGCAGCCTTCACGCATTAATTGTAGCATATGGCTGGATGCTTTCCAGAGAGACCGAGATGGTGTCTGATTGAACAGGTCTGTCGGGGACGTAAAGTGTAAAGCGTTTTGAGAAGTCTCGAGGACTGGATGCTGCACTGTTTACTGTATAAGAACTTACCTTTTTTACAATTTTTGGCTAAGCTCTCACTTTGACATAGGGAGACCAAATCCAGGAAAGTGGGGAGAGAGGGTTGAATGGTTGGATGTATGGGGACCGTTTCATGAAGACGATTGTCTTAAACAGTGATGTGACCTTTTCAACAAGCAAACGTATGAATTTATGCAAACACATTCGGCTAAGTAATTGTGTAATTCTAAGTATGCTTCAAGAAACTACCCCCTGGAGTGTTGATCAAAGAATCTGGTGTTTGATCCTCAGATCATTATGTCTCTCTTCTCTAGTGGAACTGTGACAATATCAACAAAGACAACTCTGAAAACTGTACATTTCATTGACTTTTCAGGACTTTTTGGTCATTTTCAATTTTTTTTATGTCATCTCATAAGTTAAACCCTGAACAAGAATTAAAAACTTCCTAAAAAATGATTACAATTAATTGTGTAAGCTGTGTTATATACTTTTAACTAGTTTGATGTGTGTGTGAAATGTATAACACTGTAACAATTTTATTAAAAATAATATAATTTCCAATATTTGTTATGTAGACACTCCTGCTGGTGTCTAAATCTAACCATTCTCTTACACATTGACAAGTGGAGTGCTATTTATGCTGAAGCTGTTGAACTATTTCTGGGTCATACAAACACAAGGCTAGACAGTGTAAAGAGGGTCACAAACATGTCATCCGACTCATTCACCTGTCATAGATCATCCTGGTGAATACTACTGCTTTGTACAGCCGCTGGAGGCAGAAAGTGTGGCAAGTCTATGAATGACGGCATTCATCCCGCGAACAAAAGACACAGGCAATTGCTTGTACTCATTACATTACTATAACAGTCCATGTATTATGCACAGGGAAATGTCCAGTGTCACTGTCATTTCTATGCTAATTCATTTTTTCAAGTTGTTTTCATCGCTCATTCTATTTTGTAGTCAATGGGCATGAACGGGCATGCATACATTTGCTTGTGACTGTGAGAACAGCTTGTGTCTTTTAAACCCCCTCAGTTAATTGATATTGCTGCGTTCCAATGCGTCTGTGTGTACAATGCACGACTCGTAAATTTATATACACGATGTATATTGTATGGGGTCGTGAATTTATACTCACAGAAAATGTGAGCATACCAAAACCATCCACTCTTGTGTAGATATTTAACCAATCACAGGCAACCACCAGTATCGATAACGCTAGATGGCTGTCCCCACATCAATGAAATTCAAAAGCAGCTTGATGTGGCCTGCTTACAAGTAGTTTTTCGAACTAAAAGATATGTGTATGTGATTGCTTTGTGATGATAAAAGATGAGCATACATGGTGCATGAACATTGAGGGACTGTTGACAAAAACACCATCAATCAATTTAACACTGGAATTATCATCTATTACAGTTTACAATTAGGGCATCACAAGGCCTACCGCCAAGGGTTATATAAGGAGCAAATAGATGAAACATGGTGTTTTGGACATATACTGTATTAAAAATCAAAGCGAAACAACAAGCGACACTTTTTTACTTAGAAGGCCTCTATTATTACAGTTCTAAATGCCATTCTTATATAAAATGTTAATCTATTCAAAAACAATCATTCCCTCACATTATACGGTTTGAGAAAAACAAACATTATGGGAACAAATTGTGTTGTGTGCTAATTTTGCAGTATAAATATTGATGTAAACTGTCAGGTATCAGTCTGCACCATTTATGCTCATTTTTGGTGTGTAGTTACCAGAGATGGAGTAATCGTAATCGATCTGTACTCGTATATGAGTACTTTTTGAGTAATCGTGATACATCCAGTCACACCGACAAATTGGACATGATAATCAGGTGTTTAGCAGTTTACATGTGTGATTTTGGTCTGACTGTGCATGTGCAGTACATTCATTTGTACATGATCAATACGGTAAATGTCATGACATAAATTTTAGATAGGTATTTGAACATTTTGTGCAGATCATAATCGTGCATGCAGTGGAGTTGGACTGAATATGCTGGAATTACTGCACCGATGAAAATAATTCTGTAGATATCACACTTGTGTTGAGAGGTTGATTGTGATGCAGTACGTGCCAATGCCAGTGACTCACAATTATTATATATATACAGGCATTTCAATTACAACGTTTTGTCCTTTTGAAACAAACATTCATGTCAAAGTAAAGGCAATGTCAACATATTGTAGTGGCTAGTTTTACTTTGCACATGTTTGTCAACTGTGCAAATTTGAATTACTGCCTCAATTTCGCGCCATTTGATGATTTGGGGCTTGATCCAGGGTTACGGTTTTTGCCTTATGCGCGGAGACGCCCACCTATGCCGACAAGTGCGGCTTACCAAAGCCGAGGCTGAGACGTGAAAACGGCGATGTCATTCATGTTGGAAGGGTAGATTAATACGAACAAATGACCCCAAGTATATGTGGCTCATCATAAAACGTGTGTCTTAGTGTATATCGACAAAAGACAATGGCAATTGGTAAAACAAGATAATGTAAAAAGCAATAACCATGACCTTCACCTATAAGCCATGGTGGGCTAGACATCGCCCAATCCAATGAACGCTGTTGAAAAATGGGTCACTAATGTATGTAGTCGTTTACATGCAGGCTTGCAGCTAATTCAAACTGGCATAAAGTCACAATTTATGTAAGGAGTGCATTCAGAACGATTTCAATGACTGACTTATTAGAGAAACACGAACATTACTATAAGAATCATTATAAACGGAATATTATTCACTAACCTTTATGCAGTTGTTCTCCCATTTCTGATTTCTAAAAGCAGCCGCACCAGAACGAGGCCGACCCAAACAACGTGTCACAGGTCAAACATACGGCGGCGTTTGGTGAACGTGTTTGAGCAAACGCAAAGTAGAATTTTTCCTGGCTGTGGTTCAAACAGGGGTCTCAAAGAGGTACAGTATTAAACATTTCACGACACTTCCTATTGCACATAGCATGCAATTGTTGCTAAATTTAGTGTCGTTACAAGATTAGCACAATGTCAGTGGTACAATATGTGACGTTTACTCGACAGCCCTTTCTTAGTCCTTGTTGAGCCCAACAACCTGTCACCGGTACCCCCTGTCACGGGCTTGCCCAGCCCACGGCACGCGCAGCCTCGATCAATACCAAAACAAAGTATCTGTATCTGTATCTGTATCTTAACTGGCAAAATGTCCTAGGGACACATCACGCCAGTGCGCATGGTGGGTCATCTGACTTAATTGTTAAAATGTTGGATTAAACTATTCTGAAATGATTTTAGTGATTTACTTGAGACAGTGTTTGAGGGGAGAGAATTCCATTCCTTAATTGTTGTTGGGAAGAAACTGCTTCCAAATATGTTTGCAGAGTATCTAATTTGCAAGAACTGACTGTCATGTTTACGTGAGGTTCTAGTGTTGTGTTGGATATAGTGATCTAGCGGGATATCTATAAGGTTATGTTCCATTTTGTATATTATGCTAAGTCTTTTAATTTTTCTTCTTGTTTGGAGGGTGTCCCACTGGAGGTCTTTAAAAAGTTGGGTTACTGTTCCTGGTTCTCTAGAATAGTTATGTGTACAAAATCTGGCAGCTTGTCTTTGGATTCTTTCTAAGGTTTTAATATGTTTTAGGCAGTGTGGATCCCATGATGCTGATGCATATTCAAGTATTGGTCGGACAAGGGTTGTATAGGCTATTGACTTAATGTGGGTTGGGCATTTGTTTAGATTTCTCCTAATGACTCCTAGAGTCTGTTGTGCTTTCCTAGCGACTGAGTTGCATTGTGCTGTCCAATTTAATGTATTTGATATTTGTACACCAAGATAACAATGTGATTGAACAGATTTAAGTTGTTGGCCACAGAAGGTGTAAATATTTGGTGTCGGTTTTCTTGAGGCTAATGTCATTGTGAAGCATTTGGTGGGATTGAATTTCATAAGCCAGGTGTTTTGCCATTCCTCAAGTTTGATTAGATCATTTTGGAGGAGAGAAATGTCATTGTCTGATTTAAAAGATTTAAAGTAAATTCTTGGTTTCACAATTACATTACTATGGCAATTTTAGATACGGATTAATCTTAGCATGAGCATAGCCGGGTTGTGACAGCTCTATAACAATTAAGCAGCACTTAAAAACACATACATTCATTGTTATTTTTGTCATAATCATATATACTAGGAAAAAACCAGTGTAATTGTAATTGTTATTATGTTATTTATTGTTTTCTAAAATGTTTAAACGTAAACATTTATGGTAAGTGGTCTAATTTTAAATTATTTGTGTGCATATACACACAACCCCTATATATATCCATAACTGTAGGCATGCATGCATAACAGTCTTAAAATTGTATCTATATAATACTACACAGTCTTGTATATGGCCTATATTTTATTGCTGGTAGGCCTATAATAGCAGGTCATTATACACTCCTATGCAATTAATGCCATTACAAAGAAAAGTCCTGATAAAATAATACATTTTAGAGGTGATTTAACCTAGCACTGTGCTGGGTTTTGTTCTCCCAGAATGAATGTAATTTAGTTGAAACTATTACTTTTCAGTGCTGGAACACCTGGGATAGTTGCCATGACAACAGAGCCAGGCCAGTGGATAGAGGAACTATTCCCACCTGCGTTTGGTCTTACTCTTAACGACATCCTTGAATCGAAGCCACCTGGTGATGGCGAAGAAGAGAACCACGACAAAACGAATGTCTTTGAAAAAGTCGCCAAATGTCAGGTTTCACCACTAGATGTCAGTGCTATTAAGAACGTTTACCAAAGAGTGTGGTTAGTGACAGTACTGCAAGAGGAACAGGGCAGACTCAAAGCCAGAGGTAACGATTCCTAGCTAGACAGATAACAGGGTTACAGGCAGATTATACTCTTGTTAATTTTATGATAACAATGAATAGGGCCAAATACTGGTAAAAGGTGGCAAATGGAAGAAAGGGGAAGAAACAGATTTCTTTCAAAGAAACAGATTTCTTCCAGAAGAAACCAAACAATTAGTAATAATAATATATATTATTTAATTTGTTATAGTGTTGGATCCACATTCCAGATTCGTGGCACCTTACAATTCATGTACAAGACCATTGCCAGCCATACCCAGCAAACAAGGAACCATTTATGAACCAGTTGGCATGTGTCATACTGGTTCATAACTGGTACCGCTCCACCAGTATGTGTTTTCATGTTTATTCACATGAATACACGTGTTAATTCTACCTGTAGTCACGAGTTTGACACGAGTCGTACTGGGTCAGAACTGGTACGGTTTCACTGGTACATGTCATCATGTGAAAAACTCGGGATTTCACGGTAAACATGTGTCGACACACCAAAATTGTTCACAGAATCCGGTGAATTCACGTACGGAAACATGTGAATAGAGCCAGTTGAACTCGTGAATTCACTTACAGAACATGTGAAATCACGGGTCGTTGTTTTCTGGATACTGTCAAAAAAGGAGTGCGTTTAGAAATCTATTATCTGTGATGGAAATCTTTTCAGATTTATGCCATAGCAAGCAACTTTTACAAAGACCTTGAGAAACCATATTCGTCGTACTTCTGTAATGCCATGTGGAAGACAGATAATTTTGCTAGTAGATTTACTAAACAAATTGTAATAAACAGAAAACTTCACTGTGTATGATGACATCAAAACATTGTTTTACACGTGGTTTTTGAACATTTCTTTTAGAGGCAGCCGAAAAGGAGAGAGCCGAATTGCATTCTGCTGAGGTCAAAGGTCAGGATTCGTGCATCTGGAGTGCAGAAGAACTCCGAGTGCTACGGGAAGTTTTCAACGCAGCAAAGAAACAAAACGTACAGTTACGTGCTGAGTTACAAGTAACGAATGAAGAATTGGCAGAATTACGCACTGCTAACAAAACGCAAAGCAAAATGGTGCATGCAACGTCAAAAAACCTTAGTAAGGCTAAAAAATCGAACGATCGACAACGGTTGCTGATAGAAAATCTGAAATCGCAGTTAGATGAAGCAAATGGCAGAATCAGATTACTTGAAGGTGAAGTCACCCGCTTACATAAAGAACATTCACAAAACATGGCTGAAATGCATGACTTGAGAACTTATGCGAATAAAGAGCATCTGGAAAAAGCTAAACTGGAAATCGACACGTCAGCACTGCATGCTGACTTGGAACAAGAAATGCTTCTGAGGGAGGAAAACCTGAAATCGGCACATGCACACGACCTGGAATACATGCAGAATCTTGTTGACGAGCTGACACGGGAACTTGAAAAAGAGAAATCGGATCACCAGCGAACGCGCAAAGGTCTTGAACACTTGCGTAATCATTTCTCTAGTTTGCCTATGTCTGGAGAGGGGGCGCCACCAGGGGCAGTGCTGCAGAGTCAGCTAAAGAAGTGGACAATTTAGACAGTGTTGTCGTCGCAAGCGCAGGTGGTAATAAACCTACACCTTACCTCAATGTATGTCCTAATTAAGGTGTGGAAATTTTGTTGAATTGTACTGTGTTCGATTTACTGTCTCCAGTGGTTTTTTTAATAGAACCCAAATATGCATATCAACATGAAACAAACAGTATTTATTAATAGGCAATAAGCATGCATTTGTAAATAGAGATTGTAAATATAAACAATTCCAATAATCCAAAAGAATTGTATATGATCAATGACAGCCAACCATGTCTCATCCAAAAACAACTTCACCTCTTCACCTATCCAGTAGTCTGGTGAACCGTTGGGGCGCCACAGATGACCTGGCAACCAGCGCCCTCCATTCCTCTCGCGTCTCAGCCTTCCTCATGGTGGTGCCCAGCGTCATGCCAGTCCATTCCGGGATGTTGTCCTCCCATCTCTTTTTCTGTCTGCCTCGTCTTCTCCCTCCTTGCACTGTGCCCTCCAGGATTGTTTTGGCAAGCCCTGAAGATCTTGTTACATGCTCGTACCATTTCAGTTTGCGTTGCTTTACTGTGGTCAAGAGGTCTTCGTGGGGCCCAGTGGCTTGCCGAGTTCTGTTTCGCACCTCTTCGTTGGAAAGCCCAATAAATTGAAGTGATACATTGACATGTGTAGACTTCAAGTGGTCGATCGGGTGGCTAAAATACTTACAAAGGGTGTACACAAAGAGGGTAACAATTCATCCTATTGAAAAGAATGGTTAAAGCACGTTGCAACTGGTTTATAATATAAAATACTAACTACATGTTTACAGGCACAGCCAAAGTATGTTTGTGGTCATACTGAACTCATGTTTTTCTAATGTATTCCATGGTTTACCCGTCACCACATTAAAATTAGTTTTGGATTGCCATTTTGTATATTTACACAGTCTCTTATAGCCATGCTCATAAACTATTACATTAGGTTTTTTTGCACGACACAAAAAAGTGGGCTTTTGTTTTCCTATAATTTAATTAATTGCTACAGTTGGCTCATAATGCCAAACACTAAAAGTGCATATTATTGGTCAGAGCCATTGAAAAGTATGCTTTGAAAGGTTTATTCAGCGATATGTTGATGTGTACCATAGGTCTTGGTGATATGTTGATGTGTATCATAGGTCCTGGTGATATGTTGACATGTACCATAGGTCCTGGTGATATGTTGATGTGTACCATAGGTCTTGGTGATATGTTGATGTGTACCATAGGTCCTGGTGATATGTTGATATGTACCATAGGTCCTGGCAATATGTTGTTGTGTACCATAGGTCTTGGTGATATGTTGATGTGTACCATAGGTTGTGGCGATATGTTGATGTGTACTATAGGTCCTGGAGATATGTTGATGTGTACCATAGGTCCTGATATATTGATGTGTACCATAGGTCCTGGTGATATGTTGATGTGTACCATAGGTCTTGGTGATATGTTGATGTGTACCATAGGTCCTGGTGATATGTTGATGTGTACCATAGGTCCTGATATATTGATGTGTACCATAGGTCCTGGTGATATGTTGATGTGTACCATAGGTCTTGGTGATATGTTGATGTGTACCATAGGTCCTGGTGATATGTTGATGTGTACCATAGGTCATGGTGATATCTCACTCCCACCAGGTGTATTTTCGTCTGAGAATTTGCTTTGTGGTTTATGCACCATGCCATTTGAAAACATGGTGACGATTCGCTCATTCCATTAGCATCATCGATTGGTTGATCTAATGTGGAGTGCAGTGCAGCAATTGCATTAAAATACTTCATCACTGACATGCAATTATATTAAAATGTTTCAAGCTGATAATCAATATTTATTCACTGAATGAAACTGCAGATAGACCTGTAGACAAGATGGGACATGACTAACTGGGCAGTTGTATGACATGCACATCACTGCTTAAAATAGGACTGCTTTTATTGCAACAGACGTTATGTATCTGATGCATGATTTATGCAATATCAAGTAGTCAGTGGTTTTTAAAATCGGTTTCTTAATTGTCACAATGTTTTTTTGACATGTCAGTCGTGATATGAAATATGTGTGTATGTGGTATATGTGGGATTCATTAGAAATGTCTCGGAAGTTTTGACAGACGCAGATGTCAATGACAATAGCGACATGTCTCTCGCACGTGACGTCTTGTTGTCAGAGCATCGCGGATGTTCGACAGAAGTTTCGTTTTGTTGTTCGGTCGGCTTCTTTGTTGACTTTGAGAAAGATCCAGTTTCGATGCACATTGGGCCTACACAGTGTCGCTGAAGGCGAAGGACCCTTCAAGCGACGTAGGTGAAGACGATGGACGATCAGAGATCGCGGGCAGGTGTTCATTCGCTAATTGTTGATCTGGCGTCTCGGTGACGTCAGGTCAATGATGTCCCCAGAAACATGCAGTATTGAACACTGATTGATTCTATTTAAAAAGTTCAGCTGCTTTTGTGACATCTCTGAAATGCATCGAACTTTAGTCAAGCTTGTGTATGTATCAATGTATATATATATGCAGGAATATTAATGCTTTCTTCATGAATGGCCTGCAGCCATGAACCTTAGTTGCAAACAAACAGGAATTAATATGCAACCCAAACAAATAAAATGTTTCTCGCTGGCATATGACCAGCTTCAGAGTTCTGCCAGGTCATCAAGTTAAGTGCAACAGTAATAACTCTTCTTGAGGTCAGCATAGAATATGCTGAGGATCAGCATAGAATATGCCGAGGATCAGCATAGAATATGCCAACGATCAGCATATAATATGCCAACGATCAGCATAGAATATGCCAACGATCAGCATAGAATATGCCGAGGACTGCAGTGGCGATATCAAGGCATCATTTGATTGGCTACAAGACAAGAACTGGATGAGATGGGAGCGAGAGATGTGATTGGTGGAGAAGAGGTGGTGATTCCCATGAAGGGAGAGAAAGAGAGAGAGAGAGCAAGAAAGTGAGAGGGAGAGAGAGAGAGAGCAAGAAAGTGAGAGGGAGAGAGAGCAAGAAAGTGAGAGGGAGAGAGAGCGAGAAAAAGAAGGAAAGAGAGAGAGAGAGAAAGTGCAAGAGAGAGAGAGAGAAAGTGCAAGAGAGAGAGAGAGAAAGTGCAAGAGAGAGAGAGAGAAAGTGCAAGAGAGAGAGAGAGAGAAAGTGCAAGAGAGAGAGAGAAAGTGCAAGAGAGAGCGAGAGAGAGCGAGAGCGAGAGAAAGAGAATAACGATAGCTCACTAGAATATATACAGCCCACCAGAATAAAGATAACCCACCAGAATATAGACAGCACATTGGATCTGATATCAAGTTGGTTTTAAACATTAGCTAACTTGTGTAATAATATGGTTTACAATTTTCATTTATATAAAACACAGCTTACATAAAGTATGCTAGAAAATTAACAGATTATCTTTTTTCAAATTAATGAAAAAATCAATTACAGTATAGAATAATTTCAAAATATTAACCAGTTACATTTATAACAAGTGTATGTAACCAAATACACATACAATAATGTATCTTGACATAGCCCTGACTGCCATAACAAACAATTTATCCTGTTTTATGTGAATTTGTTAATAAAACTTACTTAAAATAACAAATTTTTCAATACACTATAACTATTTTAAATAAAAATCACACTACCGTATTTTTTTTCTTGTAACAAACTGAACTGCACTGACTGGGAATACAGTGTAATGAGTATACACACAAATCACTCTGAATGGAACTTAGCTGTATCCAACATGACAAGGTTCATATCTCTGATGTGCAGAAAATATGAGTACATTAAAATAACTTATTGTGTACATCTTACAATGATTTACAGTGTTATACAGCTTCCAAAAACATGCATTCAGTATGGTAACTCAACATAAATACTATTCACAAGCATTTTTGGGTAATATATAGCTGAATAATGCACACATACCATTCGTTACAAAAGCAGTATCAATTGCATTGCAGAACCTAGCTTAGAAAAAACATTGCTGTTTACCATGTTCAGCTGAAAATGTATCTGGGAACACCTTTACATCTATGCCTTTGTTATATTTAATATGCACGATTTTTAGTTGGTGTGTTTTTCACTTATTCCATGTAAGCATAAGAACTGTTGCAAATGTAGTTTTACATCTGAACTAACTATGGCAATCTATTTTTGGAAAATGTGTTATGCAAACAACTTAATTTCCAATAACACATTTCTGTTACCACAGGTGTTTATTTTAATAAAAAATAAATAAAATTCATAACAATTCAATTTTTTTTCACATTGTAAATCATAAGTAATATTATGGATAATTTATTTTAAATCTGTAGGTAAATGCAATAAGCCAACCTTTTAAAATGCCTGGTCCACTGTCAAATAAACAACAGTTGACACGACTGTCACGAGCACCATCATTAATGATGTGATGTCAGACTCCACTACAGTCACTATAGTGTATAGGCACAAGATGTAAACAAGTTGAAAAACGTACGTGTCAAGCAGAACTTCTGCCACTTTATGGTCTGAGTTCGTTTTCAGGACAACCTTCAGGCGAATCCATCATGGTTCTATTCTTCTAAATCAACCGTGTGGTTGCCCTAAATTTGTCATGGTCCTTTTTCGCCTTCTTTGATGGAGATGATAGTACTACCGGGTGAAACTTTCTCTTACCCGCCATTAGATTGAATGACAACAATTAGACAAGCTGGCAACTTGTGTTCACGTGATAACGCATCACATGATCACGCATTTGTCTTGCATTTTGAAAATGCCTCGTGGTGGATGGAAACGATGCATAAGTGCCCTTACCACTTTGATTTCAAACACCAAAATGGGACATGAAAGCATCTTTGGACAGTCAGTATGCTAGTGTATGAGGTGATATGTGGGTGTGTATGTGATGGTATGTGTGGGTGTGTGTGATGGTATGTGTGGGTGTGTGTGATGGTATGTGTGGGTGTATGTGGTGGTATGTGTGGGTGTGTACATGGTGGTATCTGTGGGTATGTATGTGGTGGTATGTGTGGTTGTGTATGAGGTGATATGTGGGTGTGTACGTGATGGCATGTGTGGGTGTGTGTGGTGGTATGTGTGGGTGGGTATGTGTGGGTATGTGATGGTGTGTGGGTGTGTATGAGGTGATATGTGGGTGTGTATGTGATGGTATGTGTGGGTGTGTGTGATGGTATGTGTGGGTGTATGTGGTGGTGTGTGTGGGTGTGTACATGGTGGTATCTGTGGGTGTGTATGTGGTGGTATCTGTGGGTGTGTACGTGGTGGTATGTGTGGGTGTGCATGAGGTCATATGTGTCTGTATGTGATGGTATGTGTGGGTGTTTATGTGGTGGTATGTGTGGGTGTATGTGATGGCACGTGTGGGTGTGTATGCGGTGGTATGTGTGGGTGTATATGTGGTGGTATGTGTGGGGGTGATAAGTGGGTGTGTATGTGATGGTATGTATGTGTGTGTATGCGGTGGTATGTATGTGGTGGTATGTGTGGGTGTGTATGAGTTGATATGTGGGTGTGTATGCGGTGGTATGTGCGGTGGTATGTGTGGGTGTGTATGTGATGGTATGTGTGGGTGTGTATGCGGTGGTATGTGTGGGTGTATATGTGGGTGTGTATGAGGTGATATGTGGGTGTGTATATGATGGTATGTGTGGGTGTGTATGAGGTGGTATGTGTGGTGGAATGTGTGTATGTGGTGGTATCTATGGGTATGTATGTGGTGGTATATGTGGGTGTGTATGAGGTGATATGTGTGGGTGTGTATGAGGTGATATGTGGGTGTGTATGTGGTGGTATGTGTGGGTGTGTATGTGGTGGTATGTGTGGGTGTGTACATGGTGGTATGTGTGGGTGTGTACATGGTGGTATCTGTGGGTGTGTATGTGGTGGTATGTGTGGGTGTGTACATGGTGGTATCTGTGGGTGTGTACATGGTGGTATGTGTGGGTGTGTACATGGTGGTATGTGTGGGTGTGTACATGGTGGTATCTGTGGGTGTGTATGTGGTGGTATGTGTGGGTGTGTACATGGTGGTATCTGTGGGTGTGTACGTGGTGGTATGTGTGGGTGTGCATGAGGTCATATGTGTGTCTGTATGTGATGGTATGTGTGGGTGTTTATGTGGTGGTATGTGTGGGTGTATGTGATGGCACGTGTGGGTGTGTATGCGGTGGTATGTGTGGGTGTATATGTGGTGGTATGTGTGGGGGTGATAAGTGGGTGTGTATGTGATGGTATGTATGGGTGTGTATGCGGTGGTATGTGTGGGTATGTATGTGGTGGTATGTGTGGGTGTGTATGAGTTGATATGTGGGTGTGTATGCGGTGGTATGTGCGGTGGTATGTGTGGGTGTGTATGTGATGGTATGTGTGTATGTGGTGGTATCTATGGGTATGTATGTGGTGGTATGTGTGTGTGTGTGTATGAGGTGATATGTGTGGGTGTGTATGAGGTATGTGTGGGTGTGTATGTGGTGGTATGTGTGGGTGTGTATGTGGTGGTATCTGTGTATGTGGGTGTGTATGTATTATGTGTATGTGTGGGTGTGCATGAGGTCATATGTAGGTGTGTGTGTGGTGGTATAGGTGGTAGTATGTGTGGGTGTGTATAAGGTGATATGTGTGTGTATATGCGGTGGTATGTGTGGGTGTAATGTGGTGGTATGTGTGGGTGTATATGTGATGGTATGTGTGGGTGTGTATGTGATGGTGTGTGGGTGTGTATGAGGTGATATGTGTGTATGTGGTGGTGTTTGTGTTTGTGGTGGTATATGTGGGTGTGTATGTGATGGTGTGTGGGTGTGTATGTGATGGTGTGTGGGTGTGTATGTGATGGTGTGTGGGTGTGTATGAGGTGATATGTGGGTGTGTATGTGATTGTGTGTGGGTGTGTATGTGATTGTGTGTGGGTGTGTATGTGATGGTGTGTGGGTGTGTATGAGGTGATATGTGGGTGTGTATGTGATGGTGTGTGGGTGTGTATGTGATGGTGTTTGGGTGTGTATGAGGTGATATGTGGGTGTGTATGTGATTGTGTGTGGGTGTGTATGTGATGGTGTGTGGGTGTGTATGAGGTGATATGTGGGTGTGTATGTGATGGTGTGTGGGTGTGTATGTGATGGTGTTTGGGTGTGTATGAGGTGATATGTGGGTGTGTATGTGATGGTGTGTGGGTGTGTATGTTATGGTATGTGTGGGTGTGTATATGATGGTGTGTGGGTGTGTATGTGATGGTGTGTGGGTGTGTATGTTATGGTATGTGTGGGTGTGTATATGATGGTGTGTGGGTGTGTATGTGATGGTGTGTGGGTGTGTATGTTATGGTATGTGTGGGTGTGTATATGATGGTGTGTGGGTGTGTATGTGATGGTGTGTGGGTGTGTATGTGATGGTGTGTGTGGGTGTGTATGTGATGGTGTGTGGGTGTGTATGTGATGGTATGTGTGGGTATGTATATGATGGTGTGTGGGTGTGTATGTGATGGTGTGTGGGTGTGTATGTGATGGTGTGTGTGGGTGTGTATATGATGGTGTGTGGGTGTGTATGTGATGGTGTGTGGGTGTGTATGTTATGGTATGTGTGGGTGTGTATATGATGGTGTGTGGGTGTGTATGAGGTGATATGTGGGTGTGTATGTTATGGTATGTGTGGGTGTGTATATGATGGTGTGTGGGTGTGTATGTTATGGTATATGTGGGTGTGTATGTGATGGTGTGTGGGTGTGTATGTGATGGTGTGTGGGTGTGTATGAGGTGATATGTGGGTGTGTATGTGATGGTGTGTGGGTGTGTATGTGATGGTGTGTGGGTGTGTATGTGATGGTGTGTAAGTGTGTATGTGATGGTGTGTGGGTGTGTATGAGATGGTGTGTGGGAGTGTATGTGATGGTGTGTAAGTGTGTATGTGATGGTGTGTGGGTGTGTATGTGATGGTGTGTGGGTGTGTATGTGATGGTGTATGTGGGTGTGTATGTGATGGTGTATGTGTGGGTGTGTATGTGATGGTATGTGTGGGTGTGTATGTGATGGTATGTGTGGGTGTGTATGAGTGATATGTGGGCATGTATGTGATGGTGTGTGGGTGTGTATGTGGTGATATGTGTGGGTGTGTATGAGGTGATATGTGGGTGTATGTGATGGAATGTGTGGGTGTGTATGAGGTGATATGTGGGCATGTATGTGTGTGGGTGTGTATGAGGTGATATGTGGGTGTATGAGGTGATATGTGGGCGTGGGTGTGTATGAGGTGATATGTGGGTGTATGTGATGGTATGTGTGAGTGTAGGGGTGTGTATGAGGTGTATATTCCTGTACTGATGGCTGTAATTACGTAAATTATATTTCCCAACTGATTATGCTATTTATTTGCTTTTAATCGTGTTTTTATTGCATTCTTTTACAACTACACAATAATGAACACCCCAAGATAATTTTCCCTTTGAGTGATAATAAAAATATTTGGAAGTGAAAGTATCTTTACACAGCTGACTCCCTGTGACACATTTGGTGAGTAAATGTGTTGGTGTCAAACACACCACTCGACTGTCTTTGCTTAGCACAGGCTATAATAGTTATATCACATGATTTTTATTGTGAAAACGACAAGACATTCTGCGGTATCATATAACACAGAAATAACAAACTTATCACTGCCACAACGCAGTTACATCCTGCTACACAACGCTTGACAAAGTGCCAATTTTTACATGCCATCAATAACGTAAACACATCGGTTTCAAACGGCCATTTACCTTACGAAAACGACTCTGGTAGCCAACAAATTATATATACATAACACTGATTCACAACAATTATACACATGTACATTAATTGGCATGACTTATACATGACTTACACATGACTTACACATGACTTATACATGTCAGCTTGTTAAACTCCCTATCCTATTGACCTCTCCCACGGTTCAAGCATGCTGATACTTAGCAAATTTCCCACAATTTTTTTGGGTGCAAAAGTAGCAAAATCCAAAAAGCATATTCATTAGTTTTGGTTCAAACTATGAACTGAATTTCAATTACATGCATTAATTTATTGCCAATCAAAAACTGGCAACTTTCTACAATTTTACACTGATATAAAATTTCAGTGTTCAGATGTCCACAACAATGTCAGTGTACATTACATGTACAGTGTAGTACCAGTTTAATTCACCACTTGTGGTTTTCTAGCTGACCAAAGCACAACCCCACCGACACACCGATATGTAATAACCCAGTTTTTGGACGAGGCAAAGCTATGTGGCATAAAGATGTGTCGTGTTCGTTTTGTTAGGTGTACACGCCCTAATTAGCATACAACCCCTTTTCAGCAGTGTCTGACATTGATCTATCACAAAAACGTATCGTATCGTATCGTATCGTATCGTATCGTATCGTATCGTATCGTATCGTATCGTATCGTATCGTATCGTATCGTATCGTATCGTATCGTATCGTATCGTATCGGATCGTATCGTATCGGATCGGATCGTATCGGATCGTATCGGATCGTATCGGATCATAGCAGATCGTATCAGATCGTATCAGATCGTATCCGATCCACCATATGTTGTAATTTCTCCCAGTCAACCACTGAACCAGTGATATTAGAAACTTCCATCTGCAACTGCCTCCCCTGCTCCCCTTCGACCACATAATCATTCACGTCTGTATGAATAAATGTGCCATCCCAGCTTGGATTCTACACAACACCAGTGGAACTATGTTGACTTACAACAAGGGAAACAGCAAATCTCGTGTTTCCTTGTATCAGTACCACTATTCTTGGGCGTACTGTACGCTTAATAGAATGTATACGGTAACTTGTATCTATGTCTGTAGCAGAACCCTCGTTCATTGATGCATTTTTAGAATATTATTCCATACATCAGCTGCATTCAAGCAATGTTTTAATGTAATGTTAGTCTTCCAGGGAAGAAACAATTGTATTTACACTCTGTACTGTCAATTTAAGGTTCCTTCAATTTAACAGCCACCCTGCAATTAAAGTCACTCGTACAATCTTGAATTATCTACGTAACAGACTAACAGTAAAGCACTGTATGTTAGTGCTGTCATTCTGTCCATAAGGTTACTGTAATATTGATGTTTTGTGTACACAAAATTGCCTTGTGGACAAAGGTTTCTTGTCAAACTACCCTAGAACATGCAGATGTTCTTCACTTCTGTACGAAGCTGTATTCTACCTCATGTATCACTTATACTTTGCATAAATAAAATTTTTCTCCATCGACGAGTCTATATTACTACTCAGTATGTTTGTCATACTACATTAATCACACTAAACTTATTAACAAATTCTAAGATACACATTCCGTGTCACCTGTCACATACACATTCCGTGTCACCTGTCACATACACATTCCGTGTCACCTGTCATATACACATTCCGTGTCACCTGTCACATACACATTCCGTGTCACCTGTCATATACACATTCCGTGTCACCTGTCACATACATATTTCGTGTCACCTGTCACATACACATTCCGTGTCACCTGTCACACAAACATATTTCAATTTTTTGCATAAACTATTGAAATATGTAGCTGTGGTTTGTCTTCACATTTTCTCACACTTAGTTCGGGAAGAAACTGGAGAATAAAATGCTGTTGGAGGCGGAACACAGGAGATGGGGAAGACAGGGGATGTTGGGAAGACAGGGGAGATGGGGAAGACAAGGGAGATGGGGGAAGACAGGGGAGATGGGAAGACAGGGGAGAGGGTGTGGGGAAGACAGGGGAGATGGGGGAAGACAGGGGAGATGGGGAAGACAGGGGATGTGGGGAAGACAGGGAGATGGGGGGGAAGACAGGAGATGGGGAAGACAGGGAGATGGGGGAAGACAGGGGATGTGGGGAAGACAGATGAGGGGGGGAAGACACAGGAGATGGGGAAAGACAGGGGATGTGGGGAAGACAGGTGAGGTGGGGGAAGACAGGGGAGGTGGGGGAAGACACAGGAGATGGGGAAAGACAGGGGATGTGGGGAAGACAGGAGAGGTGGGGGAAGACAGGTGAGGCGAGGGAAGACACAGGAGATGTGGGGAAGACAGGGGATGTGGGGAAGACAGGTGAGGCGAGGGAAGACACAGGAGATGGGGAAAGACAGGGGATGTGGGGAAGACAGGTGAGGCGAGGGAAGACACAGGAGATGGGGAAAGACAGGGGATGTGGGGAAGACAGGTGAGGGGGGAAGACACAGGAGTGGGGAAAGACAGGGGATGTGGGGAAGACAGGTGGGGGATGGGGGAAGACAGGGGAGGTGGGGGAAGACACAGGAGGTGGGGGAAGACACAGGAGATGGGGAAAGACAGGGGATGTGGGGAAGACAGGTGAGGTGGGGGAAGACGGGGAGGTGGGGAAGACAAGTGAGGTGAGGGAAGACAGGGGAGGTGGGGGAAGACAGGGGAGGTGGGGGAAGACAGGGGTGGAGGTGGGGGAGATGGGGTTGAGAGGATTGTTTGACAAGAAAACAGAGGATGGGGTTGTGAGGATATTCACAGAACAGTTATGAACTTCTATTATGCAGTTATGTAAATCCAATTCTTTTGGTGGGGGTAAGCCCCCATTCTGCAATGGGGTCGATCCACATAATCCCCTATCCCAATGTCTATGTACAATCTTTCAGTATTTGCAACTAGATATGACCAGCACGTAAAGTTGGTCAAATCTACTTCACTAACTATCAAGTAAATTTCACCTAGAGTATTTGGGATATAAAAAAGTTACAATAAACTGGAAGAGTTAGACATAATTATATAAAAACTAAAACACATGGATTAATCAAGGCAATCCACATTAATGGGAATATTTCCCATATCAATTATAAATGTGTGACACCCACCTCAATCAGAAGCAACTTACAACTGGTTTAAAGATGGTTGTGACACAGTTAATAAGGACTGGAATGCAGGTGACAATAACTAGTTGGTTGTCATGGAAACAATACGAGTCTTCTAAAGCTATGAAACGTGTTGCATTTGTAACAGAGATCAACCTAAGATATAACCAGTGGACAGACAAATGAACCCACACACTGGTCAAGTGTCACACTGACCACTCAGAGAAGAGGTCATAGTTGTTACATAATAACTACTACTGACCATTCATTTATAACAGGTTGCCATGCTCCGAGTCATACGACAGATTTAGCAAAAACATGAAATTCCAAAATACACTAGCCGGGGTGAAAGCATAAATGTTGTTTTAGTGCATTTTTAGAAACAATATACATCTACTGCAAATCCAAATGTTGCAATATGGAATTATTATTTTGCACATGGCAGCTGTACACAGTCCTTGTAGCCTAAACATTCCTTTTACCCCTGTAGGTCTAAATCACTGTGACTTGTCCAATTTTTATTTCTTATACTTTTTTCCATCTGTGCGTTTTACCTCGAGTCAACAGCGTCTGCTTAAGACAGTCCATCATGTCTATGTTGTTATAGCGCTGTTACATAAACTAAAAAGTAATTTATGAAAGTAATTCAATTAGGAAAGTGTGAGATTATCACACGACCATGTACATTTCGACAGTAAATGGATTTGTTTCCTGATATGTTGTCAAACCAATGTGCTTAACCTCTGTGAAGATTATCCTTTGCCAGCAGTGATGTTAGGAGACTAGATATGACCAGCATGTAAACTTGATCAAATCTACTTCACTAATTATCAAGTAAATTTCACCTAGAGTATTTTGGAGAAAACAATTAGGTGTGAAATACATAACTATTGCAGCATGACATCGCCTACCTCGTAGATCAATATGTACTCCACTGCTACGTCAAAAGCTCTGCCTTACGTTTGTCACATAGAACAACTGAGTGAATAAAACATTATAATTGTATTACATTTTCTCCTTATTGTTCTCTTTATATTATTACGTGTTATTTGCCTTCTTTTGATTTGTATGCATTGTAAAGAGCTACAATAAGCTACAATAGATTTGACATGAATTTGAACTTTCATTGTCAGAATTTAAAAAAAAAAAAACGGAATGTGCAAACACTTGAAGTGTGTGATGTCCTCTGGACAACCTGGTTTGTGACATGTCATTTGACTGGAAGGTTAACCGTCAATGACAGTTCAATGACACAGTGTGAGCAATATCTTAACATACCTTTCTGGTATACATAAGCGAGATCCAAGCGGCAGGGCCTAGCAACAGGCCCTGTTGTAATGTACAGCCCTGACAAGAGGGCCTGCCAACAGGGCCTGTCAACAGGGCCTGACAACAAGACCTGACAACAGGGCCTGCCAACAGGGCCTGACAACAGGGCCTGACAACATGGCCTGATAATAGGGCCTGATAATAGGGCCTTACAACAGGGCCTGGGAATAAGGCCTGACAACAGGGCCTGGCAACATCAACAGCAGCATGGCAAGGTACTTCTTGCATACAGTAACCTGGTGAATAGCGTATCTGTCACGGGATTGGTGGATCATGCCACATGGTTGTGGTCATGTGACTGGTGTATCACATCACGTGGTGGTGGTCTGATGATATGAGTGTGTGTGATGGACCATCAGTCCAGTGCGGACACGTGTGATGGTCTATACGTGTGATGGACCATCCGTCGTTAACAGACCGATGTGATGGTCTACACAAGGTCGCCTGTGGGTCCCACCATCTTGACGTGTGTCGGGCGCGGCTCGCCTCTGTCATCCACAGTCAGGGAGAACTACAACAACAATGACGTCTGATGACACACTGACACAGAAGAATGACAACTGATGAAACACTGACACAGAAGGATGACAACTGATGACACACTGACACAGAAGGATGACATCTGATGACACACTGACACAGAAGGATGACATATGATGACACACTGACACAGAAGGATGACATCTGATGACACACTGACACATAAGGATGACAGCTGATGATACACTGACACAGAAGGATGACATCTGATGACACACTGACACAGAAGGGTGACATCTGATGACACGTTGACACAGAAGGATGACCTCTGATGACATACTGACACAGAAGGATGATATCTGATGATACACTGACACCGAAGGATGACCTCTGATGACACTGACACAGAAGGGTGACATCTGATGACACACAGACACATAATGGTGACATCTGATGACACACTGACACAGAAGGATGACATCTGATGACACACTGACACAGAAGGATGACATCTGATGACATACTGACACAGAAGGATGATATCTGATGACATACTGACACCGAAGGATGACCTCTGATGACACAGACATAGAAAGATGACATATGATGACACAGACACAAAATGGTGACATCTGATGACACACTGACACAGAAGGATGATGTCTGATGACATAGAGTATAACATCATAGCATATGACACATCATAATGGAATGATGTCATCTGATGACACACTGTTACAGAAGGATGACATCTGATGACACAGACCATAGTGAAAGGATGTGTCATGACGCAGACCCTAGTGGAAGAATGATGTGTCATGACACAGACCCTAGTGGAAGAATGATGTGTAAAAACACAGACCCTAGTGGAAGAATGATGTGTAATAACACAGACCCTAGTGGAAGAATGATGTGTCATAACACAGACCCTAGTGGAAGAATGATGTGTCATAACACAGAACCTAGTGGAAGAATGATGTGTAATAACACAGACCCTAGTGGAAGAATGATGTGTCATAACACAGACCCTAGGGGAAGAATGATGTGTCATAACACAGACCCTAGTGGAAGAATTATGTGACATAACACAGACCCTAGTAGAAGAATGATGTGACATAACACAGACCCTAGTAGAAGAATGATGTGTCATAACACAGACCCTAGTGGAAGAATGATGTGTCATAGCACAGATCCTAGTCGAAGAATGATGTGTCATAACTCAGACCCTAGTGGAAGAATGATGTGTCATAACTCAGACCCTAGTGGAAGAATGATGTGTCATAACACAAACCCTAGAGGAAGAATGATGTGTCATAACACAGACTCTAGTGGAAGAATGATGTGTCATAACACAGACCCTAGTGGAAGAATGATGTGTCATAACTCAGACCCTAGTGGGAGGGCAACAGGGGCAACAATTGTTAGTCAATATTAACAGTAACCAAAATTCCATACTTCATTGTGACAGTAGCTGTAAAGTCATGTTCAATTGCTACAGCAGCTGCCATGTCATGCTCAATTGAGACAGTAGCTGTCACATCATGCTCAACTGTGACATTAGCTGTCATGTCTTGCTCAATTGAGACAGTAGCTGTCACATCATGCTCAACTGTGACAGTAGCTGTCATGTCATGCTCAATTGAGACAGTCGCCATCACGTTATACTCGACTGTGACAACAATATTTAAAAATACTACCCAGCTAATGCGTTGCCAGTTGTATTCTGCATGAATAATTTACAAACTGACTCAGCAGATAGTTTTGAGAGAATGTAGGAACAACACACTTGTTTATTCTGCACACTGTAAGACTTTTATTACTTAAATCACATCCTATTTGTACATAATAATATCTGAATATAAAGTGTTCATCTTCACTCACAGTGTGTCTGTGTATTACACATTGTTGTCATTATTTACAACTGTTGTCAAGACATGATTCACAACAGTGCACTGCTAACTAAGGGGTGCAGGCCTATCTTGCAAACGAGCTAAAAATAGCTCTCCAGGTCATATCCTACTCATTTTATTATTTTTGCATACATTATTAACCAAAATTAATAGAATATGATAATAGAATAGAATAATTAGAAACACATATATTAATAAACAATGGACAACATGAGTCAAAATAATGTAATTAATCAAAATGTTACTTTTAAGATGTTGCTAAAATGTTCACGATAACAAACAAATCTGGTGAAGATGTTTTAACATATGGAGGTACAACTTTAAAGCTCATAATCTGTGGAATTCCAAAATACAACTTTAACACAAATACGTAATAGAAAATGGCAGTTTCATAATTATGACACCTTTATGTCAAATTCTGTCAAAATGGCCAGATTCACAATTATGCCACCTTTATGTCAAATTCTGTCAAAATGGCCAGATTCACAATTATGCAACCTTTATGTCAAATTCTGTCAAAATGGCCAGATTCACAATTATGCCACCTTTATGTCAAATTCTGTTAAAATGGACAGATTCACAATTATGACCCCTTTATGTCAAGTTCTGTCAAAATGGCCAGTTTCACAATTAAATTATGATACCTTCATGGTAAATTCTGTCAAAATGGCCCGTTTTGTAAATATGACACTTTTGTGACTACAGTCTACATTGACAACACACTGCACTCAAGATCACAGAGTCACCAAGTATTGTGACCACAACACATACCCATTTATCACAGCCTGTAAACAACGACCATAACCAGCTTGCTCTAATGATGCCCTGTAAGGTCTGTACACAATGACCACAATCTCTACAAAATGACCACTACCTGTAGAGTGAAAACTTGTTATACAATGACCACAACTCGTATACAATGACCATAACCTGTACATAATGCCCACACCATGTCCTGTACATAATGCCCACAGAAAACTGCATTCTGTGTACGATCACTGTAAATCAGTATACAATTGTCACAACTTATATACAGCTATATAATGAAAACAAACTGCATACAATGACCCTAATATGTGTGTGTGACTGTGTGTGTGTGTGTGTGTGTGTGTGTGTGTGTGTGTGTGTGTGTGTATATATATAAAATAATATATATATATATATATATATACAGTGTTACAATCATTGTATGTAGTTATATATATATATATATATATATATATATATATATATATATATATATATATTATAACTATATAATTTGTATAATGTATAATATATATATATATATATATTATACCAGGTATATATATATATATATATATATTATATACCATCATACATGTGTGAACGACACTAAGCGTGCGTAGGCCTATCATGGACCTTTCCCACGTCAAATTGACCTCTACTGACACCACCCAAGTCGACACATAATAAAGTTTTCTGGGATTCATAATTTTTCTGTATATCACCCAATTTATATATACATACATACATACTAAACATATCCACAATGTATACCGGTGAGTATACTTATAGTATTATAGTATATACATCAGCATGCAAGTACAACACAGTCTTGAATAGAAAATTCTGATTAAATAACACACACAATCATTATGCTAATATGATATATCAACAATAAAAAAGCACCAGGTGTTTTAGGGTTATCTCACACTAATTACCAGGTCCTTCTGATGTGGTGTGTTTGCAAAGACACCATCCTCAACATCCTCTATCTCTGATGTTCACAACATCAGTGTGTATAAACACTTCCATTTGTTACTGCTTGTTTTATATAATATACCCCCCGGTACATGGCAACAATCAAACAACATCGGTGTGAATGGACACTTCCACGTGTTACTGTTTGTTTTCTGCAGTGTACATGGCAACAATCAAACAACACTAGTGTGAATGGACACTTCCACGTGTTACTGTTTGTTTTCTGCAGTGTACATGGCAACAATCAAACAACACCAGTGTGAATGGACACTTCCACGTGTTACTGTTTGTTTTCTGCAGTGTACATGGCAACAATCAAACAACACCAGTGTGAATGGACACTTCCACGTGTTACTGTTTGTTTTCTGCAGTGTACATGGCAACAATCAAACAACACCAGTGTGAATGGACACTTCCACGTGTTACTGTTTGTTTTCTGCAGTGTACATGGCAACAATCAAACAACACCAGTGTGAATAGACACTTCCACGTGTTACTGTTTGTTTTCTGCAGTGTACATGGCAACAATCAAACAACACCAGTGTGAATAGACACTTCCAGGATATGTTTACCTCAGTGTCTCAAACCTACATCCCATAATGAAAGAAGTTCCCGAAGAAATGTATCCACTTGTTCTTGCAAACTGTATTTTTTGTCAGATATGTTACATGATTTCCATTAAACATAACTTATTAACACATTCTGATGAAATGTGTTTTTGTGTGTTGACAACAGGCAAAGTTATTATAAGGTAGAGATCTGTGTTATTTTATTATTAATTAGAAATATCTGGTAGAAATCACAACCAACCAACGCAACTGTAAATTGCATTATCTACTTGGCAGCTTTAAACACCACACAAAACGACAACTATTCTGGGTGTAGCATCAGTGAAACGTGTAATTAATATTAACAATACTGTTGTATTAGTGGTATGAACTACGATTTGTTTGTTGTTTATTTACAATATATAAACTCAAATAAATGTACAAACGTATTATGCTTCATAATAAGGGAGAACATCAAAGTGTGTATACAATGCAGTAACCTTCTGAACTGATGACCCAGAAACTTAATTATAAATGTAATTAATGACAAATTAATGAATGAATGATCTATAAATAATCATGGTTACTTTTCACTAATCAACAGGTTATTAAAGCATCACGTTTTGGACAGATTCAAATGCTACATAGCCTTCAATCCTTATTAACCGTGATCAGTAAAAAATGCATCAATGATCAATGCAAAAGTAAATAGTAGCTCCTCCTGCCTCAGTGAAGCTAATTTCTGTTGTACATACTTTTAGACATCACCCCTAACTTTGTGTGAACATATTCACATACTTTAGATCACACACTTTTAATGTTGTGAACATTTTCACACATTTTAAATACCATCTCTAACGTTCTCAATGTTTTCACACACTTTAGATATCAACCCTATCGTTGTGAAAATTTCGACACATCATAGATATTGCCAATAATCATGTGAACAGTTTTATACATTTTTGAGATCACCCATACCTTTGTTAATATGTTCACATATTTTTAATATCACCCATAACCATGTGAATGTCTTACACATTTCAAAGATCACCCATACCTTTGTGAACACTGTCCCATATTTTATAAATCACCCATACCTTTGTGAACATTGTCCCATATTTTAGAGATCACCCATACCTTTGTGAACACTGTCACATACTTTATAAATCACCCATACCTTTGTGAACATTGTCACATATCTTTGAGATCACCCATACCTTTGTGAACATTGTCACATATTTTATAAATAACTCCTAACTTTGTGAACATGTTCACAGATTTTAAAACACGCCTAACTATGTGAACATACATTTTTTTTAAACCTGGTATCAGGATATCAACAGAGACAGTTACGCACATCAAAGACAGCCTTACCGAGTATAACAACAATCAAAATAATAACAGTTACTGAACACAAACAAACCACAAGAAAACAAAGGGACGTATCTAGAGTCTGGACCCTGGCCAATTTTATGTCACAGAACAGGTACGGTATCTGACATGGTTGTACAACAGTGTCATGTTGGATGAATGTTGACATCACAATGGACTCTGTCAGATGTGTGATCGGGGTCCAAAAACTGCAACTGTCTTCCGGCAGGGGACACTGACAGGGACATTTGACAGCCAATGAAATTGTGTATCGTCTGTTTATTTTGTCACCCATTCTGCGGACATTGGCACAACTGGAATGAGTTAGTGCATGTCTTGTAACTGGAGGGAGATGTTGGATGTGACACTAGAGCAGTCTCCGCAGTCTTCTAGCAGTCTGTCGTCTCCGTCTGGTGCATGCACCTCAAAACAAACAAACAAACACAAACTCTACACAAAAGAAACCATAAGAAATGCTCACTCACATGAATCCAGAAAGTCCAAACAATTCACTGTTTGTTTATTTATTTACATATTTTTGTGGGGGAAATGTGACCCGTCAGCAAAACATACTGATGCATTGTGGGGGAAATATGTGACCCATCAGCATAATGTACTGGTGCATTGTGGGGGAATATGTGACCCATCAGCATAATGTACTGGTGCATTGTGGGGGAATATGTGACCTATCAGCATAATGTACTAGTGCATTGTGGGGGAATATGTGACCATGGGGGAATATGTGACCATCAGCATAATGTACTGGTGCATTGTGGGGGAATATGTGAACCATCAGCATAATGTACTGGTGCATTGTGGGGGGAATATGTCACCCATCAGCATAATGTACAGGTGCATTATGGGGGAATATGTCACCCATCAGCATAATGTACTGGTGCAGTGTGGGGGAATATGTGACCCATCAGCATAATGTACTGGTGCATTGTGGGGGATATGTGATAGCTATTTTTAGCTTGTATGCAGAATAGACCTGTCTGACTTAACCTATACAGCTATTTTAGCTCATTTGCAGAATAGGTATGTGTGTGACGCAATCTGAATAGCTATTTTTAGCTTGTGTGCAGAATAGGCCTGTGTTACTTAACCTATCTATTTTTAGCTCATCTGCAGAATAGGTTTGCGTGACTTAACCTAGATAGCTATTTTAGCTCATGTGCAGAACAGACATGTGTGACTTAACCTAAATAGTTATTTTTAGCTCCTGTGCCAAATAAACCTACGTCATTTAACATAGACAGCTATTTGTTAGCTTGTGTACAAAATAAGTATGTGTCCTGATGTACCCTCTCAGATAGAATATGGACCCTCATAGAAAATGGACCCAGGGGTCCAAATTCTAAAATAGAATATGGAACCCCTTATCAAATTTGGACCCCCTTTTAAAAAGCTGAAAAAATGGTAAAATAGTATAACATAGTTCATAGATTGTAACTAGAATATTAGAGCCAACATTCATAAAACTTACGTAAAAACAATTTTTATTATTTTTACATTTTAGCTTTCAGAACCAGTCTCTCTTCAACAGTGCTCACACAAACTGCCACAAGCTTGTATGAGACACTAAATTTCAACTCCATTGGAATCACAGATATGGCTTAGTTTCTAAGTTACATTATGAATACATTATATCAACAACACAACCTGAGGTCCATTTTCTATGGGGGGTTAATATTCTATGGCGCAACCTATAGGATATGGACACCATTAGAATATGGACCAGGTCCAATTTATATGGGAATCTATATTCTATAACACATAGAAAATGGACTCCTATAGATTATGGCCCCAGGTCCATTTTCTATGGGGGTCAATATTCTATGGCACATATAGGACATATAGAATATGGATCCCGGGTCCATATTCTATAGCGAATATGCACCCAAGGTCCAGTTTCTATGGGGATGATGGGGTCCATGTTCTATATGACATATCCAATTAACTTGGAGGGTAAATATAAATGCATCTTGCTGATAATGTGGTCTTTTGGGTCACTCAAAACTACTTGCCACATATTGGTGTGGATGGACAGTGGTCAGAACTAATACCAAACTCTGTCCTGTTTGACTCTGTGAACTCATGTGGGCGTTGTTATCATCAGTAGCTAAACAGCAGACTTCAGTTTGTGACATTAATAGTCACAAGGCCATTATGTCTGCTAGTTAATGTTATAAATTAATGTAACAGAGTAAAGACATGCACACTAAAAACAACAACAGCTAACAGCAACTACAAACAACAACAAACAACAACAAACAACAACGCCACTACAAACTACACCTCAATAAACTCCTTGTCAAACCAGTACTCAAAACATCACCGACTGCAATTTTGATGACATTTCGCACAGTTGTTGGTTTGCACAAGAATATGAAAACAAATGTTAAAACTTCCGGATCATTTCTCAGAGTAGCTCTTTTCCAATTAATGGTTTTCATTTTCACATCCAAATTCAAGATATTAAATTTCTTTTTACCTGTAGAGGTTTTGTCTGAACGTGGAGTAGCTTGTATAGCTTGTAACTGCCCTCGTCTCTGTTCAAAAACACCAATGAACAGAGATGAGGGCAATTAGGAGCTACCCCACGTGTACGATGATGTCATCTGTCATTAGTACTGAAGAAGTTAATGTGTAATGTTCAGACTAAACCCTCTACAGGTAAAAAGAAATTTAAGATCTTGAATTTGGATATGGAAAATGAAAACATTGATTGAACTGCTAAAACATCAAAGTCTGGGCCCTGGAGTCACCACACAAATAATGATTGCACCATGTCAAATTACTGTTTTATATCAGTCCACAAACTATGATATTTGCCCAATCACACAAACCATTCACTTTGAACCGTGCTATTTGCACCCCTAATCATGTTCTTTGCACCATCCTTAAACAATAAAATTTGCACCACCTTCAAATAGTAATTTTTACACCACCCAAATCTTGACTAAAGTTTATGTAAAACTTCTGTCTACCCAAATATAAATACGAAACCTTAAAATGTGGTATTTACACCACCTGTCTGTACCTCCCAAAATACACATTTATACAACACTTGAAAACAACTTTTCTTATGTAGTAGTCACTGACTCTCTCGGCTACACACACACACATATTCTGCATTTTTAACATTTCCACTGTGTTGTAACAGTTTACAACTTTACAACTGTAACGCATAGACACCACCATTACCATCACCAAAAGCGTACACCACCACCACTACAGTATATGTAAATGCAATCATGTAACACCACTACAGCGACCATTTACAATTGGAATGAACCACCACCACCATTGTCATTTACAACATTGCAGCATGTAAAGTGATTTCTACAACTGTAACATGTGCAACTATTACACTTCCAATGACACCACTGTGCACCGACTCATAGTTCTACAATCATCCACCTGGCGTCACTCATAGTCATGCAAAATCGACTGTAATGGAAAAGATGTGACACAACTAATCTGACAAAGTGACATTGTGCCATGCAGTGAGTAGGGACAATGTCATCACTTGCACTGGGGACATCTTATGATTCTGAGGAGTTCACCGATTACTTGTAGCTTGTAGCTTTATACAGAGACCCGTCCACCCATCACTTGGATAGGTAAAAACCAATGTGGACAGGTAGAAATATGGGTGGACGGGTAAAAAAAGAAGGAGCAAAACGGGTCTTCCATAACCATAGATATTGGTAGTTATGCCTTGAAAGTGAGTGTAAATGGTGTCACACGTGTGTTTGTAGTCCATTTCAGGTCATCAGACACATTTGAAAGTTTGTAAACTGGCTTAACAGTTAACATCCATGTGTCCACCAAAACATGTGTGACTGGCAATAATTTTATCCTGCATAAAGCCCTGTGTAGGAATGATCATGAAGTGTTACATATAAACTCTTGTACAGTGCATAGTTACGTGTGTTAGAGTCTTAGATCATTTTTGCTCAAAACATTACATAAATAAGATAAATAAATGTTCAGATTGTTTACTATTATTACTAAATGTTCCAGTACTTTCTTTCGATCAAATATCACATGACTATACCTGTAGATAGTGTTGTCGCACTGTTTATGCAGATATGAGTCAAGACTGCTACCATCTATGCAGCTGTGACCCAAGACTGCTGGTGTTTATGCAGCTGTGAGTCAAAACTGCTACCATATATGCAGCTATGAGTCAAGACTGCTACCATCTATGCAGCTGTGAGTCAAGACTGCTACCATCTATGAAGCTGTGAAACAAGACTGCTATCGACTATGTAGCTGTGAAACCAAGACTGCTATTGTTTTTGCTGCTGTGAATCAAGACTGCTACCATCTATGCAGTTGAGAGTCATGACTGTTACCGTCTATGCAGTTGAGTCATGACAGTTACTGTCTACATAGCTGTGAATCAAGACTGTTACCGTCTACGTAGCTGTGAATCAAGACTGTTAGTCTACACTGCTGTGAATCAAGACTGTTAGTGTCTACGCAGCTGTGAATCAAGACTGTTACCATCTACGCAGCTGTGAATTAAGACTGCTGCACTTGATCTTTATGTGAACAAATAGTTCTATGCAGTCAATATGCAGCTGTGAGTATAAGCAATATTATAAGCAACATACCCGTGATTCAATACAGCTACAACAAATGCGTGTATGATTGAAGCAGCAGACTAAAAGGTAGGTTTGTGTGGGCACTGAAAGACTGCAGACAGAACAAGGAGGAAAAACACACATGTGGAGAGAGAAAAAACACTAAAGAGCTCTTAAGAAAAATTCACCTTTAAACAAAATCCATTGTTAAATTAAACAAGTTTATTTAAAATACAAATGCATATTGCCATGTTACAGAGGACACTATTTCCATGACACACCAGTGACAATGTCCCGCTGGCGGGTCACGGTGTTGGCAGTTTTCAATCATTCAAGATCACTGCTTACGATCAAAATTGTATGCACTGTATGTATGACTGTTGGACACGTGGAATTAATTAAATCTCACCTCTCTAGAAACATACCGTACAAACAATATTCTTGGGGGGCTCAATAATTAAATAACTGGGTAAACTTATATTTGGCCATGTTATAATAATAAGCATCCAGAAAAACATATATAAATTCATATTTGGTGGCTTTTTATGGGATCCAAAAACAGACATTCATGACGACATTATGATGCTGAAAACTCTAAGCAACTGTATATGTGACTGGGACACTTTTTCCAGTGTGTCACGGAAAGTGAATAATTTTCAGATTTAAAAAAGAGCTCCTTAAATTTAAACAAAGAGCTTTTTAATGATGGATTTTCTTAAGAGCTCCTTATGTGAGTGAGACGGTCCCTAGATGTCTCTAGACTCACCTGTGAGTCGGTGGAACACGAGATGCTCTGGATCCGCTCTGCCGCACCCTGCTGATTCGCCCCATATGATTGGTCATGTGACTCCAGGATGAGGTCAGTGTCAGACTCCTCTGCGTCACGGTGACGTCCTGTCATACACTGTCAACACACACTGCTGGTGTCAGAAAGTGTCACCATCACAAACTGTCTGTGTCACAAACTGTCAATGTAAAAAATATCGGTGTTAGAAACTGTCGATGACAGACACTGTTGGTGTCATGCACTGTCAATGTCAGACACTGTTGTTGTCAGAAACTGTCAGTGTCAGAAACTGCCACCTGTCAGTGTCACAAGTGTTAAAAATATCAGTGTCACAAACTGCTATTGTCACTAAGTATCAGTGTCACAAACTGTCAGTGTTACAAACCGTTTCAGAAAAGAAACCGTACTTGTCGTTGAGTCAGAAAGGAAACCGTACTTGTGGTTGGATCAGAAAAGAAACCGTAGTTGTCATTGGGTCAGAAAAGAAACCGTACTTGTCGTTGGGTCAGAAAAGAAACCGTACTTGTCATTGGGTCAGAAAGGAAACTGTACTTGTTGTTGGATCAGAAAAGAAACCGTAGTTGTCGTTGGGTCAGAAAAGAAACCGTACTTGTGGTTGGGTCAGAAAGGAAACTGTACTTGTCGTTGGGTCAGAAAGGAAACCGTACTTGTCGTTGGGTCAGAAAGGAAACCGTACTTGTCGTTGGGTCAGAAAAGAAACCGTACTTGTCGTTGGGTCAGAAAGGAAACTGTACTTGTCATTGGGTCAGAAAAGAAACGTACTTGTCATTGGGTCAGAAAAGAAACCGTACTTGTCATTGGGTCAAAAAGGGAAAACCCTGTACTTGTCATTGGGTCAAAAAAGAAACTGTACTTGTCATTGGGTCAGAAAAGAAACCGTACTTGTCGTTGGGTCAGAAAGGAAACTGTACTTGTCGTTGGGTCAGAAAGGAAACTGTACTTGTCGTTGGGTCAGAAAAGAAACCGTACTTGTCGTTGGGTCAGAAAAGAAACCGTACTTGTGGTTGGGTCAGAAAAGAAACTGTACTTGTCATTGGGTCAGAAAAGAAACCGTACTTGTCACTGGGTCAGAAAGGAAACTGTACTTGTCATTGGGTCAGAAAAGAAACCGTACTTGTTGTTGGGTCAGAAAAGAAACCGTAGTTGTCGTTGGGTCAGAAAAGAAACCGTACTTGTTGTTGGGTCAGAAAAGAAACCGTAGTTGTCGTTGGGTCAGAAAAGAAACCGTACTTGTTGTTGGGTCAGAAAAGAAACCGTACTTGTCGTTGGTCAGAAAAGAAACCGTACTTGTCGTTGGATCAGAAAAGAAACCGTACTTGTCGTTGGGTCAGAAAAGAAACCGTACTTGTCGTTGGGTCAGAAAAGAAACCGTACTTGTGTTGAGGTCAGAAAGAAACCGTACTTGTCGTTGGGTCAGAAAAGAAACCGTACTTGTCGTTGGGTCAGAAAAGAAACCGTACTTGTCGTTGGGTCAGAAAAGAAACCGTACTTGTCATTGGGTCAGAAAAGAAACCGTACTTGTCGTTGGGTCAGAAAAGAAACCGTACTTGTCGTTGGGTCAGAAAAGAAACCGTACTTGTTGTTGGGTCAGAAAAGAAACCGTACTTGTCGTTGGGTCAGAAAAGAAACCGTACTTGTCGTTGGGTCAGAAAAGAAACCGTAGTTGTCGTTGGGTCAGAAAGGAAACTGTACTTGTCGTTGGGTCAGAAAAGAAACCGTAGTTGTCGTTGGGTCAGAAAAGAAACCGTACTTGTCATTGGGTCAGAAAAGAAACCGTAGTTGTCGTTGGGTCAGAAAAGAAACCGTACTTGTGGTTGGGTCAGAAAAGAAACCGTACTTGTCGTTGGGTCAGAAAAGAAACCGTACTTGTTTGGGTCAGAAAAGAAACCGTACTTGTCGTTGGGTCAGAAAAGAAACCGTACTTGTCGTTGGATCAGAAAAGAAACCGTACTTGTCATTGGGTCAGAAAAGAAACCGTACTTGTCGTTGGGTCAGAAAAGAAACCGTACTTGTTGTTGGGTCAGAAAAGAAACCGTACTTGTCGTTGGGTCAGAAAAGAAACCGTACTTGTTGTTGGGTCAGAAAAGAAACCGTACTTGTCATTGGGTCAGAAAAGAAACCGTACTTGTTGTTGGGTCAGAAAAGAAACCGTACTTGTCATTGGGTCAGAAAAGAAACCGTACTTGTCGTTGGGTCAGAAAAGAAACCGTACTTGTTGTTGGGTCAGAAAAGAAACCGTACTTGTCATTGGGTCAGAAAAGAAACCGTACTTGTTGTTGGCAAAGAAACCATAGTTGTCGTTGGGTCAGAAAGGAAACTGTACTTGTCATTGGGTCAGAAAAGAAACCGTAGTTGTCGTTGGGTCAGAAAAGAAACCGTACTTGTCATTGGGTCAGAAAAGAAACCGTACTTGTCGTTGGGTCAGAAAAGAAACCGTACTTGTGGTTGGGTCAGAAAGGAAACTGTACTTGTCGTTGGGTCAGAAAGGAAACGTACTTGTCGTTGGGTCAGAAAGGAAACTGTACTTGTCGTTGGGTCAGAAAGAAACCGTACTTGTCGTTGGGTCAGAAAAGAAACCGTACTTGTCGTTGGGTCAGAAAGGAAACTGTACTTGTCGTTGGGTCAGAAAAGAAACCGTACTTGTCGTTGGGTCAGAAAAGAAACCGTACTTGTCGTTGGGTCAGAAAAGAAACCGTACTTGTCACTGGGTCAGAAAGGAAACTGTACTTGTCATTGGGTCAGAAAAGAAACTGTACTTGTCATTGGGTCAGAAAAGAAACCGTACTTGTCATTGGGTCAGAAAGGAAACTGTACTTGTTGTTGGATCAGAAAAGAAACCGTAGTTGTCGTTGGGTCAGAAAAGAAACCGTACTTGTTGTTGGGTCAGAAAAGAAACCGTACTTGTCATTGGGTCAGAAAAGAAACTGTACTTGTCACTGGGTCAGAAAAGAAACCGTAGTTGTCACTGGGTCAGAAAGGAAACTGTACTTGTCATTGGGTCAGAAAGGAAACTGTACTTGTCATTGGATCAGAAAAGAAACCGTAGTTGTCGTTAGGTCAGAAAAGAAACCGTACTTGTCATTGGGTCAGAAAAGAAACCGTACTTGTCATTGGGTCAGAAAAGAAACCGTACTTGTGGTTGGGTCAGAAAGGAAACTGTACTTGTCGTTGGGTCAGAAAAGAAACCGTACTTGTCGTTGGGTCAGAAAGGAAACAGCACTTGTCGTTGGGTCAGAAAGGAAACCGTACTTGTCGTTGGGTCAGAAAGGAAACCGTACTTGTCGTTGGGTCAGAAAAGAAACCGTACTTGTGGTTGGGTCAGAAAGGAAACTGTACTTGTCATTGGGTCAGAAAAGAAACCGTACTTGTCACTGGGTCAGAAAGGAAACTGTACTTGTCATTGGGTCAGAAAAGAAACCGTATTGTCTTGGGTCAGAAAGAAACGTACTTGTGTTGGGTCAGAAAAGAAACCGTACTTGTCGGTTGGGTCAGAAAGGAAACGTACTTGTCGTTGGGTCAGAAAAGAAACCGTACTTGTCGTTGGGTCAGAAAAGAAACCGTACTTGTCGTTGGGTCAGAAAAGAAACCGTACTTGTCGTTGGGTCAGAAAGGAAACCGTACTTGTCGTTGGGTCAGAAAAGAAACCGTACTTGTCGTTGGATCAGAAAAGAAACCGTACTTGTCATTGGGTCAGAAAAGAAACTGTACTTGTCATTGGATCAGAAAAGAAACTGTACTTGTTGTTGGATCAGAAAAGAAACCGTAGTTGTCACTGGGTCAGAAAGGAAACTGTACTTGTCATTGGGTCAGAAAAGAAACTGTACTTGTTGTTGGATCAGAAAAGAAACCGTAGTTGTCACTGGGTCAGAAAAGAAACTGTACTTGTCACTGGGTCAGAAAGGAAACCGTACTTGTTGTTGGGTCAGAAAAGAAACCGTATGTTGTATGGGTCAGAAAGGAAACCGTACTTGTCGTTGGGTCAGAAAGGAAACGTACTTGTCGTTGGGTCAGAAAGGAAACTGTACTTGTCGTTGGGTCAGAAAGGAAACTGTACTTGTCGTTGGGTCAGAAAAGAAACCGTACTTTTGGGCAAATCAGAAAAGAAACCGTATTGTCGGGTCAGAAAAGAAACGTACTTGTTGTTGGATCAGAAAAGAAACCGTATTGTCATGGGTCAGAAAGAAACGTACTTGTTTGGGTCAGAAAAGAAACCGTACTTGTTGTTGGATCAGAAAAGAAACCTATTGTCACTGGGTCAGAAAGGAAACTGTACTTGTCTTGGGCAGAAAAGAAACGTACTTGTGTTGGATCAGAAAAGAAACCGTATTGTCATGGGTCAGAAAGAAACGTACTTGTTTGGTCAGAAAAGAAACGTACTTGTTGTTGGATCAGAAAAGAAACCGTAGTTGTCACTGGGTCAGAAAAGAAACTGTACTTGTCACTGGGTCAGAAAGGAAACTGTACTTGTCACTGGGTCAGAAAGGAAACTGTACTTGTTGTTGGGCCAGAAAAGAAACCGTACTTGTTGTTGGGTCAGAAAAGAAACCGTACTTGTCGTTGGGTCAGAAAAGAAACCGTACTTGTCGTTGGGTCAGAAAGGAAACTGTACTTGTCTTGGGTCAGAAAGGAAACTGTACTTGTCATTGGGTCAGAAAAGAAACCGTACTTGTTGTTGGGTCAGAAAAGAAACCGTACTTGTCGTTGGGTCAGAAAAGAAACCGTAGTTGTCGTTGGGTCAGAAAGGAAACTGTACTTGTCATTGGGTCAGAAAAGAAACCGTACTTGTCGTTGGGTCAGAAAAGAAACTGTACTTGTTGTTGGGTCAGAAAAGAAACCATACTTGTCGTTGGGTCAGAAAAGAAACCGTAGTTGTCATTGGGTCAGAAAAGAAACCGTACTTGTTGTTGGGTCAGAAAAGAAACCATACTTGTCGTTGGGTCAGAAAAGAAACCGTACTTGTCGTTGGGTCAGAAAGGAAACTGTACTTGTTGTTGGGCCAGAAAAGAAACTGTACTTGTTGTTGGGTCAACCTACAAATCTGTCTTAGTAGTCGCTGTTGTTGTCGGGCTGATTCAAATATTGCAGTTTTGGGGTTGATTAAAATGTTGTTGTAGCTGGGTTGCTTCAAATATTTTCACCGAGTTAACCCATACACCTGCTGTAGATTGTAGTTGTTATTGTGTTGATTCACTCACCTGTTGTAGTTGTTGTTGTGTTGATTCACTCACCTGCTGTAGTTGTTCCTGGGTGGTCAGCATGGTTGCTAACGGCAGACAGCAGCTGGGCAGTGTCTGTGTGAGGGGCGGCCACGCATTGGTCAACAGCGGCTTCACATACCTGACACACACAGGGGGCATTTAGTGACACATTCACATACCTGACACACACAGGGGGCATTTAGTGACACATTCACATACCTGACACACACAGGGGGCATTTAGTGTTTGTTTCACACAGTTTTTAAAACTGAAAAGTAATAATATCTACAGCAACATCCAATGTGTGCTGATAACAGCAGAGATGGAGGAAGGGGGAGGGTGAAGGGGAGGGCATTGGAGGGGGTAGGGGCAGGGACATGGGAAGTGGAGGGAGACAATGGGAGGGGAAGAATGAGAGGAGGAAGGAGAGGGAGGGATCATAATTCAATTGTGATACTTGGACACATCTGTAATGAGTGAGTGAGTGGGTGGGTGGGTGGGTGGGTGGGTGAGTGAGTGAGTGAGTGAGTGAGTGAGTGAGTGAGTGAGTGAGTGAGCGAGCGACTGAGAGGTGAATGATTGGATGAAGGAGTTAATTATGAGTGGTTGAATACATAACAGAATGAGTTACTGGATGAGTAAATAATTAAGTGAGCAACTAAATGAGTAACGGAATGAATGAGTTAATGACTGAGTGAGTGAGCAACTGAGTGGGTGAGTGAATGATTGGATGAAGTTGTGAGTGACTGAGTATCTGAAGGAATGAGTGAGTGACTAAGTGAGTAATTGAGTGAATTAGTAATTCACTGATTGGGTTGTTTAGTGAGTGACTGAGTGAGATATTATGTAAACAAGGCTGACTGACTTAGAGAGTGAGTGAGTGAGTGGGTGACTAAATGGATGAGTTACTAAGTGAGTAAGAAAGTGAGTAAGAACATTAAAGAGGAAGTGAGTGACCAAACCACTGAGTAAGTGAGTGACTGACTGAATGAGGCAGTTACTAAGTGGGTAAGGATGTGACTGAAAGTGAGTGATTGAGTGAGCGAGTGACTGAGAAAATGACTTGAGTGAGTGAGTGAGTGGGTGATGAGTGAGAGTTCACTGTTAGTAGTTGTACTGGTCCGTGTACCTTGAGTCTATATTATACCAGATCTTGACCAGTTTGGCTTTTCCTGCCAGTCTTCCCGGGGTTGGCTCCATGGGGGGCGACTGGGGCTCACTGGGGCTCTACAAACACATAAACCCCTCATCACCATGGCAGCACAAACCTGTCAAGTCCAAATGAACATGTTACGTAATTCACACAAACTTAATGAAAATAAATATACCATCGTAGTTATTGAAACTCAAAGGTATCCTCTGTCATGACTGTGCTGTGTCGGTAGTTATGTCATATCGTGTCATATAGTGTCACTCATATCATGTAGCATCACTTGTGCCAGAGTGTCATTCATATCATAATGTGAAATAGTGTCACTCATGTCATGTCATGACAGTGCCATGTCATCATGTTCACAAAAGTTCACAAAATCCTCAAACACCTACATTGCCATGTATCACAGGCAAAATAGATTGCTACACTAGTGTCACCTAGTGAGTAGAACATATACCAGTGCACATAGTTGTCACTGTGGACATCAGAACCGCACAGCATGATGGGTAATGTCTTAGTAACTGTGACATGTCAGTTGAATCTAGTGGAAAGTAGCTGTGGATTTGGAAGTAAATTTGAATCACTCAAAGTCTGGGCTTCAATTTTTAAGGGAGTTTGTGTGATTCCCTAATTTTAAAGAGGATATTTCCAAAGTTTACTTCATCGTAAGCCAGGGGATGTTATGGCCAATCATCTGTCTACAGCTGGGATTGAGCAGTGTCAAACTATACAATTATAGCAACTGACTTTGCAAGTCGCTACTGTGTCAGCCGTGGGAACAGCGTAAATATCCACCCCAATTTTGAAGCCGGTTACACATTTCATGTAATGTGAACAGCGTGTGGCTGAAATCACCTAAAATATTATATCACATGACCGGAGTCCGACCACACTCCTTGTGGGTGATTTCATTGGCTGACATTAAAAGAGGAGTTTTTTTTAAGCAGTGTGCCTGGGGTAGAGAAGGCGGGTACTGACATAATCAGATGCAGCGCCCCCTGGTGTGTGAGGATGGTGTATTATGTGACTTTCAGTTTCAGTTTCAACATGAACACTGCCACCTTGGTTAAAGGGCTTCACTTGTCAATCAAAGTCTGTCATTAACAACATGGCACTGACAGTTGGTGACATTGACAATACAGACACCTGATGACATATATCCACTGTCATGTCATATGACGTGATATATGTGGGTCTACACTAGCACTGAGTGAAAGCAAGGAGGTGAATATATTTAGGATAGGTTGAAGTGCATGACCAATGCAAACAAAACTGGTGCAAATAAAGTGACTATCCTGTGCAGAAAGTGTAGTACCTTTGTTATTAGTAGGTATGTGAATTCACAGTGTGCAGAAACCATTTTTATTATAATTTATACAAAAAAATTCGTACCAATTTACATATAAAACATATACGTAATGTTATTAAAAACCTCTTTATTTCTTACAACCATTATAGGTGAATCATCATTTTAGCAGTTCTCATTGCACTAAATGTAACTTTAAGAGAAAATTCATAATTAAGTTAATGATATCTCATAGAATAGCAATTTGGACTTTAATAAAACAAATTGCTATATCAAACAGAAGTGGAATGTTTTATTTTAAATAAAATAAGAAATATTAATATATACGCAGAAATATAAAAAAGTTAGTTTAAAATAATGGAAAACAATATTATTTATTTAATCTTTGTTGTGATTTGGTGGTAGAAAATTAAGGAAAGAAGTGTTGAAAGGAGGCAGATTGGAAGACAGAGCCTAGACTAGATTGCATGGAAGCAGACAAACAAACAGCCAGTAAGATGCATTCTGATATTTACTGCGGTACTGTCACCATCCATGCGAAGATAATGTTCCCTGGATGATCCAACCTAGTGTTGAGACAAATTGTCAAAATGCATGTTATCATCATTAAATTATTACTCATACAAAATGGTGTAACTATCTTACAAGAAATCTAACTGCAGGATGAGATCTTGAAACATGTTAAATAAACAACCTAAAAGAATTGTGCTAATTACAATATTACCAGTATCGCATGAAACACTGACTGCTAAAGTTGTTACGTAACGATAAACACACATCAAGGAAAAATTATTACAAATTATAGTTTAAAAATACATAAATATAAGTTCACATAAGTAAAGAAGAATTGTATTTCCAAGAAATGAAACTTGATCATTTTGGAAATGCATAAGTCAGACTCAGAATTACACTGTAGAAGAAGCTGTGGATAATGTACAATAATCATGCTTGATTTATATTTTAACACCACTGAATTATCTTATAAATTCCACAGGGCAGGAATTTTAATATGCAAATAGATGGCCCTTCGGAATAAATACTTTGTAAACCCAGACAATATCTGCTAGTTTGAACAGGCAAGAATGGTGGTGCTGCCACCTACCACGTTGATAGGGAAACAAACACCATCAACACTGCCGAATACTTGGAACATGATTTGTTCTTAATTATTTATGTGAACAAAACCAAAGCAATAAACAAAACAGTCGACATTCAAAGGTGAACTTATCTAGAGCTATGACTGACAATTACAATCTAACAATAGGTCTGGCTGTCTGATTACATGTCTTTTTCAGCAATTTTGAGGTGATTGTTTTCAATCAGTTTGGTTAGCAATAGCTACACGCTGCCACCTGGTGACTGAACTACAAACCAAAAGCTCCCATGATGCATTATTATATAGGAAATAGAAAAGCACATCAATCATATTAGCAACACAAATAATAAACATGTAAAAATTGTTAATTGCACTTACAGATCGGACCATTTCAAAGTCGTGCACGTTTGGCTCATCCTCTATTCCAACACTGTAACAGAGAGTCAGAGTGAGACACCGACACATGACACTGACACTGACATAAACATTAACACAGACACTGGCACATACATTGACAGACACTGACACTGCAGACACTGACACTGGCACAGACATTACACAGATATCGATGCAGACACAAATATCGACACAGATACCGATGTTAGAAAAACACACAGACACTGACACTCTGAAAGTGACACAAACATTGACAGACACATTATTTACTATAAACAGAGTAATTTAGTATTATGCCCCTTATTCACAGCCACTGCAAGATTACTCATAGTTAATAGAGCAGTTTAGCATTACTCATCTTATTCACAGTTTATTATTATTCACCTTATTCGCAGCCACCATAAATTACTTAGAGTAAACGGGACAGTTTAACATTTTTCACCTTATTCACAGTTTAGCATTATTCACTTTATTCAGTTTAGCATTTTTCACATTATTCAGTTTTGCATTATTCACTTTATTCACAGTTTAGCATTATTCACTTTATTCACAGTTTAGCATTATTCACTTTATTCACAGTTTAGCATTATTCACTTTATTCACAGTTTAGCATTATTCACTTTATTCACAGTTTAGCATTATTCACTTTATTCACAGTTTAGCATTATTCACTTTATTCACAGTTTAGAGCATTTTTCACCTTATTCACAGTTGAGCATTATTCACTTTATTCACAGTTTAGCATTATTCACTTTATTCACAGTTTAGCATTATTCACTTTATTCACAGTTTAGCATTATTCACTTTATTCACAGTTTAGCATTATTCACTTTATTCACAGTTTAGCATTATTCACTTTATTCACAGTTTAGCATTATTCACTTTATTCGCAGCCACCATAAATTACTAGAGTAAACGGGACAGTTTAGAGCATTTTTCACTTTATTCACAGTTTAGCATTATTCACTTTATTCGCAGCCACCATAAATTACTAGAGTAAACGGGACAGTTTAGAGCATTTTTCACCTTATTCACAGTTTAGCATTATTCACTTTATTCACAGCCACCATAAATTACTAGAGTAAACGGGACAGTTTAGAGCATTTTTCACCTTATTCACAGTTTAGCATTATTCACTTTATTCACAGTTTAGCATTTTTCACATTACAGTCGCGCCTCGCTATAACGCGACTCGCTATAACGCGAATCGGCTATAACGCGGTCGGTCGTGGACCCTGAATTTCTGCCGCCAGGGGGGAAATGGGCGCTACAGCTAACAATAACGCTGTAATTAACTGTCACTTATTTTTATGAAGTCCTCATGTTTGTCTTGTACAGGTGTATCTAGAAACAATTTATTGATATTAAGAAAATTAACACAGAAGTACAACTGCGTTGCTGAGTTCGTTGTGCCCCTGGCTTCTGCTCTGCCGTCGGCTTCGCGGCACCAATCCAATCGTTTTTCAAACCGATCTATTGTGTAACCAGCGCTTGGTTTGTGTGGTAATTTCTTAAGTGTTTGTTTAAAACGTTACCAATTCCTTTGATTGCATTTAATTAACTTTAGGCACAGTAAATTTGGTACAAAGTCCTGTTTGTTTGCGCAATATCAACGCAGTTTGTCTCCTGCCAGTTCGCTGTACTTCGCGAAGGGCCCGTTCACTGTGGCTTTCGCAACGTGCCTCGCCGGCTTGTAAATGGCAATTAAATTGCTTACGAATCGGGCGGTGACAAAAAATAATTATCGTACTGAAATGGCAGGCTAAAGTTATGTTATGTTTTCTTCACTACGTATACGAAAAAACATTTACTTGTGCGCAAATATACGAATTTGTCAACTGCGTGTGAACCGCAGTAGCCTCGAAACACCGTGAATTGCATTATAAATCGGCACGGTAAATGTGCGATCTAAATTTATATTTTGGGATTGATTAAAAGATGAAATTAAGCCAACAGTGAGCGCAATTAGTATAAGTATTAATATTTGACCGACTTCGGCAACATGTCAATTAATTTGTGCGTTTCGGCTGCTGAGTTCAAGGTTATTTTAGACCGCGACCGCGTACTGTGTTATCGCTCCGCCTCAGTTCGCATCGCCAGATGAGGCGCGTTGGCTCTGAATTTATTTCAAAACTGTACACCATTCCCAAGATTTACTCAGTTCAACATTCGACAGTGTATATTATTTTAATGTAATACACATTTACGTTGGTTTCAATGTCAGTTTTATAAATCACGCATACACTGCGCAACCATCACATTGGCTTTGGTTGCTGTTGTGGCGTTTTGGGGGTGGTAGCGCCCCTGGCGGAATATAATCTATAACGCGCCTCGTTTACAACGCGGTTCCATTTCGTGGACCCCAACTACCGCGTTATAACGAGGCGCGACTGTATTCAGTTTTGCATTATTCACTTTATTCACAGTTTAGCATTATTCACTTTATTCACAGTTTAGCATTATTCACTTTATTCACAGTTTAGCATTATTCACTTTATTCGCAGCCACCATAAATTACTAGAGTAAACGGGACAGTTTAGAGCATTTTTCACCTTATTCACAGTTGAGCATTATTCATCTTATTCACAGTTTAGCATTATTCACTTTATTCACAGTTTAGCATTATTCACTTTATTCACAGTTTTGCATTATTCACTTTATTCACAGTTTAGCATTATTCACTTTATTCACAGTTTAGCATTATTCACTTTATTCACAGTTTAGCATTATTCACTTTATTCACAGTTTAGCATTATTCACTTTATTCACAGTTTAGCATTATTCACTTTATTCACAGTTTAGCATTATTCACTTTATTCGCAGCCACCATAAATTACTAGAGTAAACGGGACAGTTTAGAGCATTTTTCACCTTATTCACAGTTTAGCATTTTTCACCTTATTCTCAGTTTAGTATTATTTACCTTATTCGCAGCCACTGTAACATGGGTGTTGTGAAGCCCCCACACAGGATCACTGTCGTCTCAACAATCAGTAATGTTGTTGTAAACATCACTCTGCGTTGTGGAGTGCCCGTATTACGGATCGCCAGCGCAAACGCCATAGCACCACGCAAACCTACAATCAATGATTACTGACAGCTGTCAATCATTCCAGACACCTGGCAATCATATTGCACATCTACTGAGTGTATTAGAATACATAACTATGATAATAATCAGGGAAAATTAAATGATTTGCCACAGCAAATTAGCAACAACAACAAAAAATTGTCCATTTTTGCATTCCGCTTGCTACTGTTTAATAATTACCTCTAAAACGATACTGCCTTTGTTTAGATATTTTCAACTTATTATTATAAAAAAATTAAGCAAACTTTAGAAAGTTTAACAATTGTAGATATATGAAGGGGTTGGGCTGTGAGTATCATAACATTATGATGAATCTTACCTGAGGATGGCTGTTAAAATAGTTTGTAAGTGCAATTAATCCTAAGAACATTATCATGTGTTGTATGTTGTAATGTGTCACACCTGAGAACATCATCAAGGGTTGTATGTTGTAATGTGTCTCACCTGAGAACACCATCATGTGTTGTATGTTGTAATGTGTCTCACCTGAGAACATCATCATGTGTTGTATGTTGTAATGTGTCTCACCTGAGAACACCATCATGTGTTGTATGTTGTAATGTGTCTCACCTGAGAACACCATCATGTGTTGTATGTTGTAATGTGTCTCACCTGAGAACATCACCACATGTTGTATGTTGTAATGTGTCTCACCTGAGAACATCATCATGTGTTGTATGTTGTAATGTGTCTCACCTGAGAACATCACCACATGTTGTATGTTGTAATGTGTCTCACCTGAGAACATCATCATGTGTTGTATGTTGTAATGTGTCTCACCTGAGAACACCATCATGTGTTGTATGTTGTAATGTGTCTCACCTGAGAACACCATCATGTGTTGTATGTTGTAATGTGTCTCACCTGAGAACATCATCATGTGTTGTATGTTGTAATGTGTCTCACCTGAGAACACCATCATGTGTTGTATGTTGTAATGTGTCTCACCTGAGAACATCATCATGTGTTGTATGTTGTAATGTGTCTCACCTGAGAACATCACCACATGTTGTATGTTGTAATGTGTCTCACCTGAGAACATCATCATGTGTTGTATGTTGTAATGTGTCTCACCTGAGAACACCATCATGTGTTGTATGTTGTAATGTGTCTCACCTGAGAACATCATCATGTGTTGTATGTTGTAATGTGTCTCACCTGAGAACATCATCATGTGTTGTATGTTGTAATGTGTCTCACCTGAGAACATCATCATGTGTTGTATGTCATAATGTGTCTCACCTGAGAAAATCATCATGTGCTGTATGTTGTAATGTGTCTCACCTGAGAACATCATCATGTGCTGTATGTTGTAATGTGTCTCACCTGAGAACATCATCATGTGCTGTATGTTGTAATGTGTCTCACCTGAGAACATCATCATGTGTTGTATGTTGTAATGTGTCTCACCTGAGAACATCATCATGTGTTGTATGTCATAATGTGTCTCACCTGAGAACATCATCATGTGCTGTATGTTGTAATGTGTCTCACCTGAGAACATCATCATGTGCTGTATGTTGTAATGTGTCTCACCTGAGAACATCATCATGTGCTGTATGTTGTAATGTGTCTCACCTGAGAACATCATCATGTGCTGTATGTTGTAATGTGTCTCACCTGAGAACATCATCATGTGCTGTATGTTGTAGTGTATCTTGTTAGATCGCCCTAGGTTGAGCAGGAATGAGAGGGGGTACACATTCAACATCCGCCCCAGTAACACAGCTATCTGGTGAACGTGTCAAGAAAACTGAAACCACGTCAAAGGCATTCTTTGGGACCAGAAAGGGATTCTTTCATGTCCAAATTTCTAATGAAAATGGATTCAAACTCTGCAATGGCTATTCATATACAAAGACTTCATACCCAAATAACACCTTGATTAATAACAAGTTACATATATATATATATATATATATATATATATATATATATATATATATATATATATATATATATATATATATATATAGTGAAATCATTTACAGACTATATACTAAACAAATACAATAATGAAGTCACTCAGGGTTCGAAATGACAGCACAGAATTCAAACCTGAGTTCTTTCGAATGGGTCCAATGCTTGTGTCAAAGCACCACAAAAGTGATCGAGAAAACTCACGACTGTCATATCACCATCATTAACAACACAACTTGTTATCATTTATCTTGTTATCATTATCTTGTTATCATTTATCTTGTTATCATTTATCTTGTTATCATTTATCTTGCTACCATTTATCTTCCTTCTCCTATCCAATGGCCACAATCACTTCTTGATATCGTAGATGTGCCATTTTATACTACATCTGGCAAGGATACAAATGAGGCAATGATGAACCACGGGTTCCACTCATGTTTGGTAAAGGTGAAGGTCGACACACCGATGTAGATGAAGACAAAGTTCTCCATCAGGAAGTTCAGCACCTCGAATAGCTGAAATAAGATAAAGTTTAAAATTACGAAGTACACTATTCCAATTCCAAACAGACCAATTTAGTAAATAGAAAGATCAGCATTTTGAACAGCTCAAACAAGACAAAGTACAAAATGACGACGTTCAATATTTCAAACAGCTGAAACAAACAAATTTGACAGGAATTGTTCGTCCAGAGAGTTGGAGAACTAGGGAGGCATAATATTTCAAAAAACTTTCAAAAGACAATATGTGGTGTTCTATCTACAAAATGTCATGGTTTTCTACATCATTGTCGGTAAAATTCTGCATATTTTAAATATTACAGGCATCTGAATATCTTCATCGATTAACACAGGAAATAAATAACATTTCAACCAGCTTGTGCTACCAGCAACTAACTTGGTAAGTAAAGAATAAAATAAAAAATATAATAAAACAAATTGATAAATAAACACCTAGAACTGAGGATTGTACAGCAATGTGAACTGAGATTGTGACAAGTGATTCTATCAACTGTCCTACCTGTTTTGTCCAGACTTTGGCTTCTGTTGACAGGTTGTTGAATGTGTAGTGAGCCTGACAGATGCCACAGAACAAGACAGCCACAATACCTGCAAATACATAACATCATCACATTCATAATTCCAACAGTGAACTCAGTAAACATTACTGTAGCATCAACAGTAAAATGTGAAATATAAATAAAGTCATCATATTCCTAATTCTGACTGTGAACTCAGTAATTGTTAAATGTAAATAAAATATTCACATTCCAAATTCTACCTGTGAGCTCACCAACAGTTTCTGCAACAAATTAAATGCTAAATTTAGTTAAAATAATTTCACTCAGTGACTAAGACTCGATATTAGAAAATGTAATTTTATGAACGTACCCTGGCTTCGATATTTTAATGTAATTATAAGTGATTCCCAACATCTAAACATATATTTTGCAGTGTGAAATGTATTAAAAACCCTATTATTTTCCCTGTGGAATGTAGAACACCTTTGTCAATGTGAACTGTGACCCAGGACCCCTCAATAAGGGATTCTAAACACTGAATGTTCCCCGCCACCTTCCTCTGTCACACTCAAACTGTACTGCAACATGTTTATATGTCTTGACCATCACCGACATTCTTCAGCATATCAGGACCTTCCTATGTACCCAGTGACCTTGCACTGACCTTCCCTCCTGACCTTGACCTACCTGTCATCCCGAGGGCTTCGGCAGCAAGGAAAGTTCCATAGGACATGAGAAAGAACAGCGACGTCTCGAGCAGCGGAAACTCGTGGATATGAGTATACTTGGTCAGCTGACACAAAGGTCAAGGTCACAACAAGTCTCGCATAACCGACTGTTGTTTGGCTGTGTAACGTTGCCTTAAAGATATGGTCAATTAGAAGGCTACTGAATTATCTAATAATTACACAGAGCCTGGGTAATGGAGGCTAATCTTACCATAATTCCTGCTTCATAAACAACTGCAAGTTTGTAGTTCTGTTTATGTTTGTGTGAATACATGTTAAGTTCTGAATAGTGTTTATAATGTAGCATTATCTGATGAAAACGTATCCTATTTGCTGTTTCAAATTTGGCATGAGAACCAATCTGCATCTCTATCCTCCTCTGGGGTAAGGCCGCCCTGGTGGTAAGATCGGCAGAGCATAAATCTAACCGACGGATTTGAGGGGCTAAAATGTGCTGCCCCCTCATGGAGCCTGGGTAATCGAGACAACATCACAACATGTGACAATCATGGTTGTGTAAACAGACATGAGACTATCAACGGCACCTTTGTGGAAATTCAACCACTTTTCACAATGTTTCTTTCGCACATTTTAGTCTTAACCATTACATTTTATATAGATTTAGTCACTACATATGATTACTAATAGTATAATTAACTAATACATTGTAAATTATTATAAAAGTCTATTCCATCACCCATAAGTCATTGGTAACAGGAAGTCTGCCACAGAATGTGGCAAAACGAACATTAGAAAATGCTGCAGTTCACAGTGCGATGGGAGGATCGCGTTAAGAGAGATCTGGAAAGGTAATAGTGCGATGGGAGGATCGCGTTAAGACAGATCTGGAAAGGTAATAGTGCGATGGGAGGATTGCGTTAAGACAGATCTGGAAAGGTAATAGTGCGATGGGAGGATCGCGTTAAGAGAGATCTGGAAAGGTAATAGTGCGATGGGAGGATTGCGTTAAGAGAGATCTGGAAAGGTAATAGTGCGATGGGAGGATTGCGTTAAGAGAGATCTGGAAAGGTAATAGTGCGATGGGAGGATTGCGTTAAGAGAGATCTGGAAAGGTAATAGTGCGATGGGAGGATTGCGTTAAGAGAGATCTGGAAAGGTAATAGTGCGAGGGGAGGATTGCGTTAAGAGAGATCTGGAAAGGTAATAGTGCGATGGGAGGATTGCGTTAAGAGAGATCTGGAAAGGTAATAGTGCGATGGGAGGATTGCGTTAAGAGAGATCTGGAAAGGTAATAGTGCGATGGGAGGATTGCGTTAAGAGAGATCTGGAAAGGTAATAGTGCGATGGGAGGATTGCGTTAAGAGAGATCTGGAAAGGTTATAGTGCGATGGGAGGATCGCGTTAAGAGAGACCTGGAAAGGTAATAGTGCGATGGGAGGATCGCGTTAAGAGAGACCTGGAAAGGTAATAGTGCGATGGGAGGATCACGTTAAGAGAGACCTGGAAAGGTAATAGTGTGATGGGAGGATCGTGTTAAGAGAGATCTGGAAAGGTAATAGTGCGATGGGAGGATCGCGTTAAGAGAGACCTGGAAAGGTAATAGTGCGATGGGAGGATCGCGTTAAGAGAGACCTGGAAAGGTAATAGTGCGATGGGAGGATCGCGTTAAGAGAGACCTGGAAAGGTAATAGTGCGATGGGAGGATCGTGTTAAGACAGATCTGGAAAGGTAATAGTGCGATGGGAGGATCGCGTTAAGACAGACCTGGAAAGGTAATAGTGTGATGGGAGGATCGCGTTAAGAGAGACCTGGAAAGGTAATAGTGTGATGGGAGGATCGCGTTAAGAGAGACCTGGAAAGGTAATAGTGTGATGGGAGGATTGCATTAAGACAGATCTGGAAAGGTAATAGTGCGATGGGAGGATCGCGTTAAGAGAGACCTGGAAAGGTAATAGTGTGATGGGAGGATCGTGTTAAGATAGATCTGGAAAGGTAATAATGTGATGGGAGGATCGCGTTAAGAGAGACCTGGAAAGGTAATAGTGCGATGGGAGGATCGCGTTAAGACAGATCTGGAAAGGTAATAATGTGATGGGAGGATTGCGTTAAGACAGATCTGGAAAGGTAATAGTGCGATGGGAGGATCGCGTTAAGAGAGATCTGGAAAGGTAATAATGTGATGGGAGGATTGCGTTAAGACAGACCTGGAAAGGTAATAGTGCGATGGGAGGATCGCGTTAAGAGAGATCTGGAAAGGTAATAGTGCGATGGGAGGATCGCGTTAAGAGAGATCTGGAAAGGTAATAGTGCGATGGGAGGATTGCGTTAAGAGAGATCTGGAAAGGTAATAGTGCGATGGGAGGATTGCGTTAAGAGAGATCTGGAAAGGTAATAGTGTGATGGGAGGATTGCGTTAAGAGAGATCTGGAAAGGTAATAGTGCGATGGGAGGATTGCGTTAAGAGAGATCTGGAAAGGTAATAGTGCGATGGGAGGATTGCATTAAGACAGATCTGGAAAGGTAATAGTGCGATGGGAGGATCGCGTTAAGACAGATCTGGAAAGGTAATAGTGCGATGAGAGGATCGCGTTAAGACAGATCTGGAAAGGTAATAGTGCGATGGGAGGATCGCGTTAAGACAGATCTGGAAAGGTAATAGTGCGATGGGAGGATTGCGTTAAGAGAGATCTGGAAAGGTAATAGTGCGATGGGAGGATTGCGTTAAGACAGATCTGGAAAGGTAATAGTGCGATGGGAGGATTGCATTAAGACAGATCTGGAAAGGTAATAGTGCGATGGGAGGATCGCGTTAAGACAGATCTGGAAAGGTAATAGTGCGATGGGAGGATTGCGTTAAGAGAGATCTGGAAAGGTAATAGTGCGATGGGAGGATCACGTTAAGACAGATCTGGAAAGGTAATAGTGCGATGGGAGGATTGCGTTAAGACAGATCTGGAAAGGTAATAGTGCGATGGGAGGATCGCGTTAAGAGAGATCTGGAAAGGTAATAGTGCGATGAGAGGATCGCGTTAAGACAGATCTGGAAAGGTAATAGTGCGATGGGAGGATCGCGTTAAGACAGATCTGGAAAGGTAATAGTGCGATGGGAGGATTGCGTTAAGACAGATCTGGAAAGGTAATAGTGCGATGGGAGGATCGCGTTAAGACAGATCTGGAAAGGTAATAGTGTGATGGGAGGATCGCGTTAAGAGAGACCTGGAAAGGTAATAGTGCGATGGGAGGATCGTGTTAAGAGAGATCTGGAAAGGTAATAGTGTGATGGGAGGATCGCGTTAAGAGAGATCTGGAAAGGTAATAGTGTGATGGGAGGATTGCATTAAGAGAGATGTGGAAAGATAATAGTGCGATGGGAGGATTGCGATAAGAGATATGTGGAAAGATAATAGTGCGATGGGAGGATTGCGTTAAGAGAAATGTGGAAAGATAATAGTGCGATGGGAGGATTGCGTTAAGAGAGATCTGGAAAGGTAATAGTGCGATGGGAGCTTTGCGTTAAGAGAGATCTGGAAAGGTAATAGTGCGATGGGAGGATTGCGTTAAGAGAGATCTAGAAAGATAATAGTGTGATGGGAGGATTGCATTAAGACAGATCTAGAAAGATAATAGGTGATGGGAGGATTGCATTAAGACAGATCTGGAAAGGTAACAGTGCGATGGGAGGATCGTGTTAAGAGAGATCTGGAAAGATAATAATGTGATGGGAGGATTGCGTTAAGAGAGATCTGGAAAGGTAATAATGTGATGGGAGGATTGCATTAAGAGAGATCTGGAAAGGTAATAATGCGATGGGAGGATCGCGTTAAAACAGATCTGGAAAGATAATAATGTGATGGAAGGATTGCGTTAAGAGAGATGTGGAAAGATAATAATGTGATGGGAGGATTGTGTTAAGAGAGATGTGGAAAGATAATAATGTGATGGGAGGATTGCGTTAAGAGAGATGTGGAAAAATAATAATATGATGGGAGTAGTGCGTTAAGAGAGATCTGGAAAGAGAGGGAGGAGAATGGAGAACAACAGCAAAAGACAGAAGGAGTTGGAGACAGTTTGTAGTAGTAGTAGTAGTGAGAGAAAATTAGGAAAGACAAGACAAAGAACATATGACAGTAACCACGACCAACCTCACTCCTGACGACAGAGACAACAAGAGGAGAACAAACAATATCAACTTAACTTGTGTCGTGTTTGTTGTAAAAGGATACGAGAGCATTGAGACAGGCCATGACAGACCCGAGGGTGCCTGCTCCAAAGAAGACAACTAGGAAGTGTCCCAGGGAGTTGAGGACGGCCATCCCATCAAAGCCGTGGGAGTCACTCTTGTATTGCTCCACCGTACTACAACAAGACAAAGTCATGCAAGTCACACTTGTATCTCTTCACAGAACTATAAGACAAAGTCATGAGATTCACTCTTGTATCTCTCTACCATACTGAAACAAGACAAAGTCATGAGATTCACTCTTGTATCTCTCAACCGTACTGAAACAAGACAAAGTCATGCAAGTCACACTTGTATCACTCTATCACAATGAAACAAGACAAAGTCATGGGAGTCACTCTTGTATCTCTCCACCATAATGAAACAAGACAAAGTCATGGGAGTCACTCTTGTATCTCTCCATCACAATGAAACAAGACAAAGTCATGGGAGTCACTCTTGTATCTCTCCACCATAATGAAACAAGACAAAGTCATGGGAGTCACTCTTGTATCTCTCCACCATAATGAAACAAGACAAAGTCATGGGAGTCACTCTTGTATCTCTCCATCATAATGAAACAAGACAAAGTCATGGGAGTCACTCTTGTATATCTCCATCACAATGAAACAAGACAAAGTCATGGGAGTCACTCTTGTATCTCTCCACTATAATGAAACAAGACAAAGTCATGAGAGTCACTCTTGTATCTCTCCACCATAATGAAACAAGACAAAGTCATGAGAGTCACTCTTGTATCTCTCCACCATAATGAAACAAGACAAAGTCATGAGAGTCACTCTTGTATCTCTCCATCATAATGAAACAATAAAATGCACAATGGAAATTAATATAAACGTAAACATTCAATATAATACACATGTTATATTGTAAAAGTTTAAAATAAATTTGATAAATAAATTATTCAGTTAATAATAAATTATTTAAAAAATATTATTAAATAAATAATACAAATATATTATTTTTCATACAAACATTCGGCATAGTCTAAGTAATGATCTAACAAGTGTAAAAATATAAACAAATATAAAAAATAGTAAAATTTATGACTATGAATAGATAAGTTGTGAGCTCCACAAAAATAGTGAGTCTTCAATTTGTTCTTAAGAACCACCGACATCATTGAACCTTCACCTTACAAAAAGAAGACAAAAGTGTACATGATATAGGGTTTAAAATTGTGACCACCCAAAATATGGTCATGTGACTTACTCTGACAACACAATGGCAACCGCGTCATTGAGGACACTTTCGCCAAAAACCAGGGCATTGAGGTCAACGTCGACCTTGAGGTCAGTAAAGATGGCAAGCACGGTCACTAAAACACAGCGAGGTCACAAGATATTAATCACTGAATAACAAGACCCCTCAATTAGACAACTGATAATTATATGATACAACCAACATGCACTAAAACAAAATCTTTGATACCAATGTACCGGGTAGCCTTTTTGTAACTCAAACAATTAGAGGTAAAACACTACATTAAATTACTAATGGATTATTGTAGTGGACTCTACATACTAAATTGACCAGTTGATAGTTGTCATTGATAGTACACTGAACTAATGGTAGTAACGATTGTTAGTAAACGGGTCAACTAATTGTACACCACAAAGCGTTATTCATAAAGTTAAACAAGCTTTTAATATTCCGTTTTGTAATGTTCACTATTCACCGTGATGGTCAACAACGGTGGCATAATTTATGGATTCACAATTTTTGTGAATTGACTACATCCAAATCATACAAATTATGGTTTGTTTTCACTTTCCTGGTATTTGTTCTCTGTTGTTCGTGTTATCACAATACTACGCAGTGACTAGAGTATTAGACTTTCAATCGAAAGAACTCAGGATTGAATCCTGTGCAACTGTGTTCAACTTTTGTCAGGTTTGTTCAGTCTGTCTTGCTCCAGTTCAATCAGCTGAATGAGGACCTGGCTATAGACAGTGGTGGATATATTCAGACGAATAACTTTGGGGCATTAAAGTCAGTGAGAGGTTCACAGTTTATGTATACTATATTGGTTGTGCCTAGTAATTGTGAACAAAGATCATTAACAAACAATTAGTTATAACTTATCATTTGATTTACCTCTCAAGAAACTTATCATTTGATTTACCTCTCAAGAAACTTATCATTTGATTTACCTCTCAAGAAACTTATCATTTGATTTACCTCTCAAGAAACTTACCATTTGATTTACCTTTCAAGAAACTTACCATTTGATTTACCTTTCAAGAAATTAATCATTTAATTTACCTGTCAAGAAACTGTCCATTTGATTTACCTCTTAAGAAATGTATCATTTGATTTATCTCTCAAGAAACTTTTCATTTGATTTACCTTTCAAGAAACATATAATTTGATTTACCTCTCAAGAAAGTTATCATTTGATTTACGTCTCAAGAAACTTATCATTTGATTTACGTCTCAAGAAACTTTTCATTTGGTTTACCTTTCAAGAAACTGTCCATTTGATTTACCTCTTAAGAAATGTATCATTTGATTTACCTCTCAAGAAACTGTCCATTTGATTTACCTCTTAAGAAATGTATCATTTGATTTATCTCTCAAGAAACTTTTCATTTGATTTACCTTTCAAGAAACGTATAATTTGATTTACCTCTCAAGAAAGTTATCATTTGATTTATGTCTCAAGAAACTTATCATTTGATTTACCTCTCAAGAAACTTATCATTTGCTTTACCTCTCAAGAAACTATTTTCTTTTTTTCTGTATATTTCGGCTAGCCTTCTTCAGCGGACTGAGTTTCATGGTCGTGTCACATGACTTACATCATGTGACACAAGCTGGAGCATGACCGGCGGGTGTTCAATGAGAGATGTAAAAATTCTAGATCACGAAGAGAACTGGCACAGGAGAAAAATCAATGAGGCCATCAACATATACACTGAGACACACAGAGACATGGGAAAAGAACTCCCGCCAGTCACGCTCCAGCTTGTGTCACATGATATAAGTCAAATTCAGTCCGCTTAAGAAGGCTGTGAGAGACAGCCAAAATATATGGAGAGAAAAAATTTCTTGAGAGGTAAATCATAAACTAATTAATAGTAAAGTTATAGTTATAATGCTCATTCAATTCTATCAAATCAATAACATTACATCCCTTCCCAAACAATGTGGTATCATCAGTTTAATATTTGTGTATGGGCAAACAAGTCATTCTAATACGTCCAGGACTGGTGCCAGGAGGTACTAGAAAAATTACCCAAATCTATAATTAGAAGAAACAGTACCAGTAAACAACACTCAAGTCTCACCGGGGTCTGTCGCAGAAATGATGGCCCCAAACAGGAGACAGTTGTTGAACCCCATCCCCAGGTGGGGCAGAAACTGAGCCACCGCAAACAGGATCAACCTACAGTAGACACAAGCAGGGTGAGAATACAGTCAGACACTTAGATATGATCATACAACATACATCATGTATCCCTAACTGTTACTGTAGCAGCGCAGTGGGGGAGTAGCTAGAGTTTTGGACTCTCGACTAAGAGAAGCCGGGTTCAAACCATGTTGTGTCAAACATTGAGCAAGTCCGTTCAGTCTACCTGTATACGGGGAGCGGTGGTCGCGCGGTAGAGCGCCGGACTGTCAATCGAGGGGACGGTGGTTCAATCCCACCTACCGCCGTTTCGAAACTTAGGCAATTTCTTCACCCCACATTTGCCTGTGTCTTTCGGAAGAGACACTAAAAGCCGGTGGTCCCTTCTGTCTGGTGTCTATGCCAGGGGAAGTAAAAGATCCCACACAGGGGGTAAATGTGTAACCTGTAGTGGACTCACAAATTCTACAGAAGAACAACTCCTGCGTTAGCCCAAGTTTGGGCTGTTTGGAGGTAATCACCTAAGAACTAAGATACACTGTGACGTGTGACAGAAAGCAACTGACAGCTGGTTTAATAATAATAAGGGAATTTGTATTTATATAGTTTGTGGGTAAAGATCTGTGTAAAAGACACACTGAGACATGCTGCCCTCTAGTGGAGAGATTACAATATAATGTATACAGATTACATTTTGGTGGTTGTAACCACGGATGACTTTATTAGTGAACAAAGGCTGCTGGGAGTCCTGCTGTCTGCTGTCTGCTGTCTGCTGTCAAGTGTCAAACATCTCGTTGCTTGACTTGGCATTTTGGCCAACTAAACAATTAAAGTATTACGGTCTGGATTTATTTTGGGTACCTATCTGTAGCCTGTAATTATGTTTTGGTACATAATTTTACCCTTTCACCCTGCAGACAGAGACACTGCAACTGCAGCACAGAGATCACTGAAGTCTACGACAGAAATACACACAAAAAGCAACACATGACTTATCCAATTACAAACACAGATGTAAATGTGGACATGACTCACCCAATTACAAATGTTGATGTTAACGTGCACATGACTTATCCAATTACAAACACAGATGTAAATGTGGACATGACTTATCCAATTACAAATGTTGATGTTACAGTGCACATGACTTACCCAATTACAAACACAGAAGTCAATATGGACATGACTTACCCAATTACAAATGTTGATTTCAAAGTGCACATGACTTATCCAATTACAAATAGTGATGTCAATGTGGACATGACTTATCCAATTACAAAAGTAGATGTCAACATGGACATGACACCCAATTACAAATGTTGATGTCAACGTGGACATGACTTACCCAATTACAAATGCTGATGTCATGACTTATCCAATTACAAACAGTGATATCAATGTGGACTTGACTTACCCAATTACAAATGTTGATGTCAACATGCACATGACTTATCTACTTAAAAACAGTGATGTCAATGTGGACATGACTTATCCAGTTACAAACATTGATGTCAACGTGGACATGACACCCCATTACAAATGTTGATGTCAACGTGGACATGACTTACCCAATTACAAATGTTGATGTCAACGTGGACATGACTTACCCAATTACAAATGTTGATGTCAGTGTTCCAAGGAAAGCATATGTCATGATCGCTCCAAAGTTTTTGAAGAAACTTTTCTGCAAAAACACATTCCCCAAGTTTTAAAAGAAACTTCTCCCTGAACGTGTTAGCAAATACACATGGTCTTAATAAACTTAATGTTTCAGAGAAGAAACAAAGACCCAAATGAAATTAATCTTCCTTTAACTTTAAGATATAGCAATGTGTCATTCTTTGAAATACACCATTAATTTTATTGGCTGTAAAAATTAACAGACACTATTACTAATAAGGGAAACACTGTTCATGGCTCTAAGATTTTATATTTTTATTAAAGAAATTCACTTACTTCGGAGCATAATTTATAAAAACATGTCTCATAACTGATGGGTTGAAAACATTGTATACATTTCAAACTATGCTCCAAAGTAGAAAAAATTACTATTACTGATGTATCCATTAATTAATCTGCAGCAAACTTAAAAAATGTGAAAAATGTCATAGCTTCAGGTTAAGTTTTTACCATAGATTCTCTGGTGGAATGTCAAGCAAACCCTTGTAACATATTATCCACCTAACATAACTACATAGCATGAACAATTCAAGGAAGAGGAAATAATCTGTAGGTAGGTTAGGATCCTGGTGCATCTTTAAGATCGTCAATTTCCCCACATGTATTAATACATACCCGGCGCATGCTGTAGCCTGCATTGAAGATTATAGGAGGCAGCAACACATTGAAAAACACTTCCGGGTCAAAGGTCGCCTGACAGAGGAACAAGGAAATATCAACGGGTCGTACAGTGACGCATACATTCATGTACTGTTGTGTTTTTCTAAGTGACTTTCCAGAAATATTAAACACAGTATTTTTAAACTTCAAGGCATCAAGCAATTATACCAGCTGTTTCATAAAATTGTTAAATTAAAAATCATGTAAAAGTCAATGGTTGTTTTACCATTTGACTTGAACTCTGTGTCACCCACCACCTCCCAGACCATTATGCAGTGTAACATGTTTGCCAGTCCAATTATTTTGTGGTCGACACATGCATGTTAACTCACACGTACAACTACACACCAATTGACACATGCATTTTAACTCACACACATACAACTACACACCAATTGACACATGCATGTTAACTCACACGTACAACTACACACCAATTGACACATGCATTTTAACTCACACACATACAACTACACACCAATTGACACATGCATGTTAACTCACATACATACAACTACACACCAATTGACACATGTATATTAACTCACATATATACAACTACACACCAATTGACACATGCATGTTAACTCACACACATACAACTACACACCAATTGACACATGCATATTAACTCACACACATACAACTACACACCAATTGACACATGCCTGTTAACTCACACACATACAACTACACACCAATTTACACATGCATTTTAACTCACACATACAACTACACACCAATTGACACATGCATGTTAACTCACACACATACAACTACACACCAATTGACACATGTGTGTTAACTGACTTAACTCACACACATACAACTATACACCAATTGACACATGCATATTAACTCACATATATACAACTACACACCAATTGACACATGCATATTAACTCACACATATAACTACACGCCAGTCGAAACATGTTAACTCACACACATACAACTACACGCCAGTCGACACATGCGTGTTAACTCACACACATACAACTACACACCAATTGACACATGCATATTAACTCACACATATAACTACACGCCAGTTGAAACATGTGTGTTAACTCACACTCATACAACTACACGCCAGTCGACACATGCGTGTTAACACACACACATACAACTACATGCCAGTCGACACATGCATGTTACCTCACACACACAACTATACACCAATCAACACATGTGTTAACTCACACACATACAACTACACGCCAGTCAAGATGTTTTATGTTATGAAACAGACAAGACACATATATTTAACGTCAATTTTCAAAGCATAATTTCTTACAACCTTTTATGCTCCTAATTGTTTTCCCAACTATTGAAATTCCTACCTGTCCAAAACAAGTGTTTACCCTTCCAAATGAAAGGTGGACGGGTTTCTATCAGTCAGGTTTATTCTCACACCACATCTCTACGAAGTAGTTTACATGTAAAATAAATAAAAACATAGACTAACCTTCTGGTTGAGCTGTGGCTGTTCGTCTGCGTTCTCCACCTGGGTGCTGTAAATGTACTGGTGGTACACGGGGGTCGAGTCATTTGGGCTGCAGGACGCAGCCAGTTTGAGTTTGTTTGGTGGGTTGGATGTGTTGAAGGATGGTAAAGTGACACATTCATCTTGGGACACGGGACTTGGTGTACTCGAGTACCGGATGATTGCACCCATGATCAAACCTGTACAGGAAAACAACAACAAATACAGTACTGAGGAGAAACTGAGACAGTCTTCTTCTTCAATATAACCAATCAACTTCAACATTAGGAAAACAACAACAAATACTGCACTGAGGAGAAACTGAGACAGTCTTCTTCTTCAATATAACCAATCAACTTCAACATTAGGAAAACAACAACAAATACAGTACTGATGAGAAACTGAGACAGTCTTCTTCTTCAATATAACCAATCAACTTCAACATTTGGAAGATCATTCTTGGTATTTGCAAGATATGCATCGGAATAGAAATAAACAAGAGATCGTTTGCAATTTACTAAAATGAATTTGACAGATGAAGGGAACAATTAAACAGGGATGGGGAAGGAGGCAAGTGAAGGGGTAATTTTTTAAAGTTTGGGAAGTGGGAATTGAAATGGGCAGCAACCTTAACCTTGAAGCAGCTCCAAAAGAAACTGCTTGCACTTGTGAGCAGCTGTTATTTGCAGAAGAAATAAGCAATGATTTATATTCATACCTGGTCTAATCTTGTTAAGTCACAAGTGCCAAAGCTGTCCAAGGTGGTGGTCAAGGGCAAGGAGTGACCAGTGGTCACAAACAAAAGTAGCTCATGTTTCATGAGAGTGCCCTGACCTTATTTATTATTTAAATTAGTTCACACATTGAATGTCAAAACAGGTCAAAGTTATGAATTTATTCTGAGTTCCAAGTACATGGTACACTGCAGTTTGTACATGCATGGGTGACCTATAACATTATGTGATGGCTTGCATGTTTTGTAAGTGTATGAAAATGCTATTATTGAATTATACAAATTGACAAGTGCAACTGGCAAACATATTTAGCTTTCTTGTTAAGAGTAAGACAGTTCATTACCAAGTGACTTGTTACTTGAGTAAGACAGTTCATTACCAAGTGACTTGTTAAGAGTAAGACAGTTCATTACCAAGTGACTTGTTAAGAGTAAGACAGTTTAAATACCAAGTGACTTGTTAAAAGTAAGACAGTTCATTACCAAGTGACTTGTTAAGAGTAAGACAGTTCATACCAAATGACTTGTTAAGAGTAAGACAGTTCATTACTAAGTTACTTGTTAAGAGTAAGACAGTTTATTATCAAGTGACTTGTTAAGAGTAAGACAGTTTATTATCAAGTGACTTGTTAAGAGTAAGACCGTTTATTACCAAGTGACCTGTTAAGAGTAAGACAGTTTATTACTAAGTGACTTGTTAAAAGTAAGACAGTTTATTACTAAGTGACCTGTTAAGAGTAAGACAGTTTATTACCAAGTGAATTGTTAAGAGTAAGACAGTTTATTATTAAGTTACTTGTTAAGAGTAAGACAGTTTATTACCAAGTGACCTGTTAAGAGTAAGACAGTTTATTACCAAGTGAATTGTTAAGAGTAAGACAGTTTATTATCAAGTTACTTGTTAAGAGTAAGACAGTTTATTATCAAGTGACTTGTTAAGAGTAAGACAGTTTATTATCAAGTGACTTGTTAAGAGTAAGACCGTTTATTACCAAGTGACCTGTTAAGAGTAAGACAGTTTATTACTAAGTGACTTGTTAAAAGTAAGACAGTTTATTACTAAGTGACCTGTTAAGAGTAAGACAGTTTATTACCAAGTGAATTGTTAAGAGTAAGACAGTTTATTATCAAGTTACTTGTTAAGAGTAAGACAGTTTATTATCAAGTGACTTGTTAAGAGTAAGACAGTTTATTATCAAGTGACTTGTTAAGAGTAAGACAGTTCATTACCAAGTGACTTGTTAAGAGTAAGACAGTTTATTACCAAGTGACTTGTTAAGAGTAAGACAGTTCATTACCAATTGACTTGTTAATAGTAAGACAGTTCATTACCAAGGTAATTGGTAAGAGTAAGACAGTTTATTACCAAGTGACTTGTTAAGAGTAAGACAGTTTATTATCAAGTGACTTGTTAAGAGTAAGACCGTTTATTACCAAGTGACCTGTTAAGAGTAAGACAGTTTATTACTAAGTGACTTGTTAAAAGTAAGACAGTTTATTACTAAGTGACCTGTTAAGAGTAAGACAGTTTATTACCAAGTGAATTGTTAAGAGTAAGACAGTTTATTATCAAGTTACTTGTTAAGAGTAAGACAGTTTATTATCAAGTTACTTGTTAAGAGTAAGACAGTTTATTACCAAGTGACTTGTGAAGAGTAAGACAGTTTATTACCAAGTGACTTGTTAAGAGTAAGACAGTTCATTACCAATTGACTTGTTAATAGTAAGACAGTTCATTACTAAGTTACTTGTTAAGAGTAAGACAGTTTATTATCAAGTGACTTGTTAAGAGTAAGACAGATTATTATCAAGTGACTTGTTAAGAGTAAGACCGTTTATTACCAAGTGACCTGTTAAGAGTAAGACAGTTTATTACTAAGTGACTTGTTAAAAGTAAGACAGTTTATTACTAAGTGACCTGTTAAGAGTAAGACAGTTTATTACCAAGTGAATTGTTAAGAGTAAGACAGTTTATTATCAAGTTACTTGTTAAGAGTAAGACAGTTTATTATCAAGTTACTTGTTAAGAGTAAGACAGTTTATTATCAAGTGACTTGTTAAGAGTAAGACAGTTCATTACCAAATGACTTGTTAAGAGTAAGACAGTTTATTACCAAGTGACTTGTTAAGAGTAAGACAGTTCATTACCAATTGACTTGTTAATAGTAAGACAGTTCATTACCAAGGTAATTGGTAAGAGTAAGACAGTTTATTACCAAGTGACTTGTTAAGAGTAAGACAGTTTATTACTAAGTGACTTGTTAAGAGTAAGACAGTTTATTACTAAGTGACTTGTTAAGAGTAAGACAGTTTATTACCAAGTGACTTGTTAAGAGTAAGACAGTTTATTACCAAGTGACTTGTTAAGAGTAAGACAGTTTATTACCAAGTGACTTTCTTCACATTAAACTGGTTAAAGGTTCATATCAAATAATAACATATAACAGTTTTGCATAAATTTAGACCCAGGTTGCCTAGTCAAAATTATGAGGGAGATAGGCTAGCTTACCATAGAACAGTTAATAAATGCATGCACTGACTCACTCACACATGCACACATGCACACAGCACACACACACACACACACACACACACACACACACACACACACACACAGTTGTGTATAAAATGCCATATCTGATTGAAACAGTATTAAGGTTTATATAATATACAACTGTTATATTTGCTATATCACCATAACAAATAAGACATTTGTGAACTGGTAAACATTACTTAATAAGTATTATTAATTAGTCATTCCTGGAATATCAATATGGTAATTGTCCCCTTGCAGGAACATAATATTAAATATATGTACAGGCCACAATGTTGATATCATGTCTGCTTTACAATTAATATAGACATGTACATCCCATGAAAAGCCAATTATTGTTTAAAAACATTATCAATGATTTTAATACAAATGACGGAATGAAATAGTATGCTCTTTTATGTATTAAAGAAGGTCCTATAGAAACACACCATACTGATGTTGTCACATTGTAAACTCTGCCATTAGTCATTACATCACATGAAAATTATTATGCACTGCATGATGAGACTAAATATCACGTCATGAAAGAACCAGATCATACTGTACTAACACAAATAGTTATATATTCTGGACTTAAAAATTCATACGTTCACGACAGAGTGTATATATTTATAGCAGTTCTGCTATTAATACATTTCAGACAAAACACATGCCGAGAGGGTATTAAAATGAAACCATGAATGACTCATGATATCGCATGACACGCTGCCGGCGACAGTCGAGATCAGACGTACATGGCCGAGATCGACCCACACACGGAAATCAAAATATACAAATAAATACGTATGACGACCTTCAGATAAACTCAGCTCACAAAGTGCACATTAGTCAAATAATACATACCGTAAATAATAGCCAGACCCGTTTCGTGGATGAAACGGAATCGTCTGTGTTTAAAAAGCCAGATCGTCAGAACGTTGAGAACCAACAAGGAAATAAACATTAGCATGTTCTCGCTGTCTATCCGATGATTCTTGTTCAGTTTGCTTTCCTGCTTTTCGTCCGTGTTTTGCAACTGTGCATCCTGTTGTGCACAGGATGGCCCAAACCAAAGCATTATCAACAAAAACGCTGTCATCTTTACAGATATGTCGCAATTCATTTTTATTCCTGTCATCCTAACCCGTGCTTCCCTGTGTACTCCCACACGTCTGCAGCTGAGCGAACGTTCACACGTGATTGGCTATAATATAAAATGTTATTATACACGTATGTGTAGAAGATAATAACAATAATTATAACATTATGGTGATGCTTTCATACATAAATTATACATCTACGCTGGTGTATAATGATACCTAAATTTGCGTTGGAAATGCAATGGTTTATCGCCAAAACAAATGCGAGGCTGTCAAAACTTGGATGAAGAGGCTGACCAAGTTTGGAAGTTGGTGAGAAGTTTCGCCCATCGTGTTTCAAACACGAGATTCTGCATGACTGGGAGGTATGGAATTAATTATATTATAGGTTGGCCAAATATACATGCATATGGTTGTGTATTTTAATTTGATTTTTGGGCTTCTTCGTGGTGCTGATGCGTCTAAACGCTGACTTTTGGATACTCGCTGTAACAGGATGACAGCTTTACCGGCTGCGATCGGCATCAGGGTAAAGCGGCATCAGCCGTGCTATTTTTAGCTGTCAGAATACCGAGACAGCGATCACAACTGTAGCTAAGTAAAATTGGTCTGATTACGTAGAGATATGCACGGTTAATTGTTTACAATTATATGTATACATATGCCCACGATAATCAGTGCAGTTGAGGACCATTTAGCCTAGGAAATTCCATGATAATGCCATGGGCAATGCCAATGGCATGGTCATAATACGGAAATAATAGTTAGGCCGTTATGTCTTACAAGTTACCAGTAAGACTAACTGTAGCAGGGTGATGGTGTGCCACTCTCCAAGATGTGTTCCTCTAATTTTTTAACCGACATCCAGTTTAATTATTTGGAACTCACTGCAATATGATTGCATGTACACATACATGCACATATTGATAGCATTTTGTGTGGGACAGTGTATTATTGTTTGCAAACTAAGTATTTCACATAAAACCACCTGTGACTATTTATTCACGTTACACAGGACAAATAAGTATTTAATGAGTTATAAAACTTTGTTTTAACATTGTTATATACATTAAATGAATCTAGAACAACACATATCTACTTTATTAAATAAGTAATTAACTAAACCATGAGTCCTAACTCCAGTGTTAATTACTGTGTTTGTCAATGTGGCAAGTATTATGTGGTGACTACAACAAGGAGGGTTTACACTATGCAATGTGGTTGCATGCAATGTGAGGCATGGTTGCTTGCAACCCCGTTGCAGCCAGATCGCCTGGTGACTAGTGTAAACATAAAATCACAAGCAACGATGTCTCATGAGACGGCGTTTCACGCTGCATGCAACGTGTCTCTTGGATAGGGATAGTTCTATTCCATGCAACATTGTCTCTTAGTTGCATGTAATTTGTGTAATCACAGACAGTGACCATGAGTGATGCATTGCAGCAAGTTGTTGTCTGGCACATTACTAAACAATTTGTTTAACTTACCTATTTTATGAAGTTAGCATTTGTTGTTTTATACATACATGAAGAGTACCATCATTACGGGTCATGTCAGCTCCATCGCACTGAAGAACTGATACATATTTGAAGTTAGGTATCACTGACAATATTCAAAGCAGTACTTACTTGTTTTATCACCCACATCAACAATGTTACGCCAATACGGATTATTCATTTTAAAGAAGTATACAATTATAGACTGAGTGTACTTTTCATATAAATATATATTGATTGTATAATGTGATCAGCAATACTGCTGTGAACACTATTCTATTGCATAGGGTTACATGAAATAGTTATATTAATAAAAAATTATGTATACCGGTATTACAAAGAGTTTTATATTCTCAATGAAATCCTTTTTGGTTATAATTTGTGATACAAAAGAATGAATCCATTCTGTGTCCCAAAGAATCAATTTTTAAGGAATTCTTTAAAAAATGTAAACTGTTATGTATGCAGTTTCAGTAAGTCATATTAATTAATATAATTATTTCATATAATTATATGCCTACTGTACATTTCATTACAGAGGTGTTTTATCTTAATCACTGACAATATATCAGGAAAATAACTCCAGATATGTTTCTATTTTGTGCTCCGCATAAACTATCAGTACTCTACTATGAATAATTGGTATTATAATCACTTAAGCCAAGAGAAACTAAGCACTCTACACAAACATTATAAACATAAAAATACAACATCATATTACAATTTGAAAACTCTGGGTTTGAATTTTGTTATCACTGGATGAAAATGATTTTTGTCCTGGTCTGACAAAAAGAATTTGTATCTCGCATAAACTGGTTTCCAGATAGTTCCCCACTTGTGCTATGCTTCTGTTGCTATGTAAGAGTGGCAGGGCTGTGGCGCCACATGGTGGGCTGGAGACCAGTTAACGTCTCGTCGCAGCAACCATGTTGCATAGCGTAGACATTCAAGAAATATTGCATATAGCCACGTTGCAAGCAACTCTGTTTGGCCTTGACCTTTCTCAATCGCCTGGTTGCTTGCAACCATGTTACATAGTGTAAACCCACCTTAAGTGAATAATTTTGTTTAAAGTAACTAGTCCCCCTCCTATACAACCCCGTAACAAGCACTTGGATTATGCAGCCACATTTTCATTGCTTGAACATTTTCTAATACAAACTACACCTCACCAGTGGCCACCCGGCTAATGTGGCCAATGGCCAGGGTTGCATACAGAATCTACCCCTCTTCACCGCCGGCCAACTGGCAGTCAAAAACTGCAATTTTTAATCACAAATCAATAACAAATAAAAACAGGCCAACCATAGACACTCATCATTCTTGGCAAAACATCACTTAGATGGTTTGTTAGACAAATGTTGACAACGTACATGTGTACTTGTAAAGGAATGGCCAGTTTGCCATGAAACAGGGGCATTCATCAACACGTTGTCCTTTGTTGTTACATCAGTTACAAGGGTATTCATCTATGTTTGTTTTCAGCAGCAAAACCCTTAGTTTTGTATTGAGGAGTTATGGAACCCTCCAGCAACACATTGCCTAAATGTATTAGTTCTATATCACGTGTTACATATAAAGCTAATTACATAGGTACTGGTTTCTATTTTGGGAATACTCAGATATAATTTTGTGTTTGTTCTGCATGTCCCACAGATTGCCAACATGGCTTTTTGGATTAAACACATGGAAATTACTTGAAAAAGCAAAAAGGTTTGCTTGCCGCTGTACCAATGCCCAATGGGGCCACATCTTTATGTATAGGTACTTCCACCTGTCATTTGGACAGGTAAACATGTTTTGGACGGGTACAAATATCATAGGATGGGTAAAAAAATGAAGCAGCAAAAACGATGGAGCGAAAAAGTCTTCAAAGATGACATATTTTGTCAGTTATGCCTAGAAAATGGATGTAACACATGCGTGTTGGTAACTTTGTAATTTATCTGTCTTTTCTCTGATCATAGAACACATTTCAACTGGCTTGTTAATGTATGTACATGTATTAACATCAACCGAAAAAAATATGTGACTGACAAAACATTATCCTACATAATTAAACTTCCCTGTGTTTCTTTGTGAACAATTTCAACAAATACTCCAAGAAACTGTCCTCTATGTGAGGGTCCACAAGACAGGTCTTTATGTCAGTGGAGACAATGTCAGTCAGCGTTAGTTTGTCTTTATGTCAGTGGAGACAACATCGGTCAGTGTTAGTTTGCGTTTGTGTCAGTGGAGACAACATCGGTCAGCGTTAGTTTGCGTTTGTGTCAGTGGAGACAACATCAGTCAGTGTTAGTTTGCGTTTGTGTTAGTGGAGACAAATCGTAGGATTTGCGGCGGGGCAACATCGGTCAGTGTTAGTTTGCGTTTGTGTCAGTGGAGACAACATCGGTCAGTGTTAGTTTGCGTTTGTGTCAGTGGAGACAACATCGGTCAGTGTTAGTTTGCGTTTTTGTCAGTGGAAACAACATCAGTCAGTGTTAGTTTGTGTTTGTGTCAGTGGAGACAACATCAGTCAGTGTTAGTTTGTGTTTGTGTCAGTGGAGACAACATCAGTCAGTGTTAGTTTGTGTTTGTGTCAGTGGAGACAACATCAGTCAGGTTAGTTTGTGTTTGTGTCAGTGGAGACAACATCAGTCAGGTTAGTTTGTGTTTGTGTCAGTGGAGACAACATCAGTCAGTGTTAGTTTGTTTTGTGTCTGTGGAGACAACATCAGTCAGTGTTAGTTTGTGTTTGTGTCAGTGGAGACAACATCAGTCAGTGTTAGTTTGCGTTTGTGTCAGTGGAGACAACATCAGTCAGTGTTAGTTTGTGTTTGTGTCTGTGGAGACAACATCAGTCAGTGTTAGTTTGTGTTTGTGTCAGTGGAGACAACATCAGTCAGTGTTAGTTTGTGTTTGTGTCTGTGGAGACAACATCAGTCAGTGTTAGTTTGTGTTTGTGTCAGTGGAGACAACATCAGTCAGTGTTAGTTTGTGTTTGTGTCTGTGGAGACAACATCAGTCAGTGTTAGTTTGTGTCTGTGGAGACAACATCAGTCAGTGTTAGTTTGTGTTTGTGTCTGTGGAGACAACATCAGTCAGTGTTAGTTTGTGTTTGTGTCAGTGGAGACAACATCAGTCAGTGTTAGTTTGTGTTTGTGGGTCTGTGGAGACAACATCAGTCAGTGTTAGTTTGTGTTTGTGTCTGTGGAGACAACATCAGTCAGTGTTAGTTTGTGTTTGTGTCAGTGGAGACAACATCAGTCAGTGTTAGTTTGTGTTTGTGTCAGTGGAGACAACATCAGTCAGTGTTAGTTTGTGTTTGTGTCAGTGGAGACAACATCAGTCAGTGTTAGTTTGTGTTTGTGTCAGTGGAGACAACATCAGTCAGTGTTAGTTTGTGTTTGTGTCTGTGGAGACAACATCAGTCAGTGTTAGTTTGCGTTTGTGTCTGTGGAGACAACATCAGTCAGTGTTAGTTTGTGTTTGTGTCAGTGGAGACAACATCAGTCAGTGTTAGTTTGCATTTGTGTCAGTGGAGACAACATCAGTCAGTGTTAGTTTGTGTTTGTGTCTGTGGAGACAACATCAGTCAGTGTTAGTTTGTGTTTGTGTCAGTGGAGACAACATCAGTCAGTGTTAGTTTGTTTTGTGTCTGTGGAGACAACATCAGTCAGTGTTAGTTTGTGTTTGTGTCTGTGGAGACAACATCAGTCAGTGTTAGTTTGTGTTTGTGTCTGTGGAGACAACATCAGTCAGTGTTAGTTTGTGTTTGTGTCTGTGGAGACAACATCAGTCAGTGTTAGTTTGTGTTTGTGTCAGTGGAGACAACATCAGTCAGTGTTAGTTTGTGTTTGTGTCAGTGGAGACAACATCGTCAGTGTTAGTTTGTGTTTGTGTCAGTGGAGACAACATCAGTCAGTGTTAGTTTGCGTTTGTGTCAGTGGAGACAACATCAGTCAGTGTTAGTTTGTGTTTGTGTCAGTGGAGACAACATCTGTCAGTGTTAGTTTGTGTTTGTGTCAGTGGAGACAACATCAGTCAGTGTTAGTTTGCGTTTGTGTCAGTGGAGACAACATCAGTCAGTGTTAGTTTGCGTTTGTGTCTGTGGAGACAACATCAGTCAGTGTTAGTTTGTGTTTGTGTCAGTGGAGACAACATCAGTCAGTGTTAGTTTGTGTTTGTGTCAGTGGAGACAACATCTGTCAGTGTTAGTTTGTGTTTGTGTCAGTGGAGACAACATCAGTCAGTGTTAGTTTGTGTTTGTGTCAGTGGAGACAACATCTGTCAGTGTTAGTTTGCGTTTGTGTCAGTGGAGACAACATCAGTCAGTGTTAGTTTGTGTTTGTGTCAGTGGAGACAACATCAGTCAGTGTTAGTTTGTGTTTGTGTCAGTGGAGACAACATCAGTCAGTGTTAGTTTGTGTTTGTGTCAGTGGAGACAACATCTGTCAGTGTTAGTTTGTGTTTGTGTCAGTGGAGACAACATCAGTCAGTGTTAGTTTGTGTTTGTGTCTGTGGAGACAACATCAGTCAGTGTTAGTTTGCGTTTGTGTCTGTGGACACAACATCAGTCAGTGTTAGTTTGCGTTTGTGTCTGTGGAGACAACATCAGTCAGTGTTAGTTTGTGTTTGTGTCAGTGGAGACAACATCAGTCAGTGTTAGTTTGTGTTTGTGTCAGTGGAGACAACATCAGTCAGTGTTAGTTTGTGTTTGTGTCAGTGGAGACAACATCAGTCAGTGTTAGTTTGCGTTTGTGTCTGTGGAGACAACATCAGTCAGTGTTAGTTTGTGTTTGTGTCTGTGGAGACAACATCAGTCAGTGTTAGTTTGTGTTTGTGTCAGTGGAGACAACATCAGTCAGTGTTAGTTTGTGTTTGTGTCAGTGGAGACAACATCAGTCAGTGTTAGTTTGTGTTTGTGTCAGTGGAGACAACATCAGTCAGTGTTAGTTTGCTGTTTGTGTCTGTGGAGACAACATCAGTCAGTGTTAGTTTGTGTTTGTGTCTGTGGAGACAACATCAGTCAGTGTTAGTTTGCGTTTGTGTCGTGGAGACAACATCAGTCAGTGTTAGTTTGGTTTGTGTCAGTGGAGACAACATCAGTCAGTGTTAGTTTGTGTTTGTGTCAGTGGAGACAACATCAGTCAGTGTTAGTTTGCGTTTGTGTCAGTGGAGACAACATCAGTCAGTGTTAGTTTGCGTTTGTGTCTGTGGAGACAACATCAGTCAGTGTTAGTTTGTGTTTGTGTCTGTGGAGACAACATCAGTCAGTGTTAGTTTGTGTTTGTGTCTGTGGAGACAACATCAGTCAGTGTTAGTTTGTGTTTGTGTCTGTGGAGACATCAGTCAGTGTTAGTTTGGTGGGCAGCTATGTCTATGTAATTACTGTAATAGAATTAGTGGAGGTCCTGTGGTCATGGTCCTATTGATTGTCCACAGCTGCCAATGACCTCCTGCAACCAGCCTCTTGAAAGTGTCTCCTTCAGACTAAGGTTTAGCTTGGTCACTACCACTACTTAATCAGTTACATTGGCTTCTAGGTGTATACCAAATTAAATGTAAATTTGCTACTGTTACATACCATACTCTTTCTACTCAACAACAGCTACATTTTTCTGATATCTCTAGGACTCTTAGATCATCCATTTCCAAACAACTTTTTGTTCCTAAAACTAAGCTGAATATTGGCAAATTTTTTGAAGTTTGAAATTGCTTTTCACACCATAAATTGTTAGCGCAGTTCCGTCATGCTCCAATGAAAACTTTTAGTCATTCGATTTCACAGTGTTTGGTTGTGTGCATGCTTGTGTAAGTGTGCGTATGTGTGTGCATGCGTGCGTGCGACTCGGTGCAAGTGAGCGAGCGTGTGTGTGCGTATGACTGAGCAAGTATGCGTACATGTGAGCATTTGTATATATATGCAATTCTGTATCCCTAGGGGTGAATACACAGTATTATGCAGAGACCCATCCACCCATCATTTAGAGGGGTAAAATCCATTGTGGACGGGTAGAAATATCAGTGAACAGGTGGTGGATGGGTAAAAATTAAGGAGCAAAAACTTTTAAAAAATCATCGATAATTTTATTGTCAGTTATACATAAATAAAGAATGTCAGTGGGTGTCACTTGTGTTTGTAGTATATTTCAGGTCATAAAACACATCTCAACTGGCTTGTATGTATATGAGTTGACATCCATGCATCACCAAACCAACATGTCACTGGCAACATTATTTATCTTGCATATGGCCCTGGGTAAGTAGAACATGTGGGGAGCGGTGGTTGTGTGGTAAAGCACTGTGGTTCAATCCCACCTACCACCGTTTCGAAACTTAGGCAATATCGTTCATCCTACATTTGCCTGTGTCTTTCGGAAGAGACACTAAAAGCCGGTGGTCCCTTCTATCTGATGTCTATGCCAGGGGAAGTAAAAGAACCCACACGGGGGGGTAAATGTGTAACCTGTTGTGGACTCACTAATTCTAGAGAAGGACAACTCCTGTGTTAGCCCAAGTCTGGGCTGTTTGGAGGAAACCACCTGAGAACTAAGAACAAACCATTATTCAGGATAAAATTCTTGCCAGCCCAGAAATGTCCTGGTTCACATCCACAATTATGAACACACATTCACAGAAGTCAGTGACATTACACTGTAATCCACAGTGCAACATCCATTTTCAAAGCACAACTAACAAGTAACAACATAGATTAAATAAGTTTGTTTATTTCTCAAATTTGTACCCACCTAACCACAATTGTTTTACCCATCCATATATAGACTGATGTTAACCATCCTAACAAATGATAGATTTCAAAATACAGCTTTGGATGAGCTCCTTGCCCTGAGTTTGAACCCTTGACCAATGGCCAGTAGATGGTCAGGTAGACAGTCAGACCACAGAGTGACATTCGTCCAGCTGTCTTTGTGGACAAACAGTCAGTTTGAATGAGACAATAGGTAAGAATACTGATGAGCACTGACTGTCCTAAACCTGCCAGAGACTGTCAACTGATGGGACACTGGCTGTGATTGATGGCCTTCATTAATGACTATGTCCACTACTGACCACTGGCAGTGTCCAGCTATCAGTACTGACCACAGGTACCCACACAGTGGCATGGCAGAAGGAGGTGAAGACTTACAGCAGGACTCTCCTAGCCAGTGAGTATTGACAGTTGTTATCAGTTGGAGAATTTGGGCTGGGGTCAACAGGTCAGGTCAGCATCTGGCCCAGGCATGTTAGAGTTAACTGCTGCCTGCATAGCTTCCTGTTCCCTTTCCCTTTGGGAGTTATGAATGTTCCTAGTTTCCCTGTTAATCTCTATAGCACTCATTTCCAGGGCCTTATGCAGGATAAAACATTTGCCAGACACTCATTTATTGGTGTACATGTTGATGCTAATTCATATGCACACAAGCTAGATTAGTTGTGCTTTATGACCGTATATCATCCTTACAAACCAGTGGTCATTGTGCTGCACTGTGTACCCCTGGCTGATTGTCATAGTAAACCTTGGGAGTGACCTATAAAATGATACCAACTGACTTTGCCAGCCGTGGGAACAGTGCATGTATCCTTCCCTCTATGAAGATGGAATCCCAATATAATGATCCATTCATGTCAAAACATTGCATGTAACAGTGTGGCTGAAATCACCCAACATTAGATCACGTGGCTGGAGTCTGACCAGTGACCAGAAAAGAGCGCAGTGGCTCAGGGGTAGAGCGTCAGACTGTCGAGTAAGACTCAGAGGACCCGCGTCCGAATCTTGAGCTGCGGTGTTAAACCATGGCAGGGTTTGTTCACTCTACATTGCTCCAGTTCACTCAGCTGTATAAATGAGTACCTGCATGGCTATAGACAGTGGTGGATATGTGTACAAGTACCATTCACACATTAATTGTTGCATATGGCTGGATGCTTCCCAGGGAAGTTGAGATGGTGTTTCATTGAACAGGTCTGCCAGGGAAGTAAAGTGTAAAGCGCTTCGAGCAATCCTGAGGATTGGATACTGCGCTATATAAAAAGCAATGTTTTACCATACAAAGGTTTATTTGTTTATTTGCCTGCCAACTGGTCTTGTTCCCAAGATTAGGATTCTACAGTCTGAATGGTTTGTTTTCGTTGATAGCTGTTTTTACCAGGTGGATTAGAGGGAAAGGATGTGTAATGTTTGGGCACCTGGGTTCTTCCGTGCACGATGCTGCCACCTACAGTACATACACTGTACCTAGTCTGTCTACCACATTCTCAATCTATGGTTCATTTTGCCATTTTTAAAGCGGAACAATTTGGTTCAGTCAGCGTTGCACCAGTTCAATCAGCTACATGTGAAACAACTACCAGTTTATATGGACAGTGTGAATGAATAAATTGTGCAGTAATTGCCACACGGCATAATGCTTCCTTGAAGAATTGCAATGAAGTCCTCTTCAAGTCTTAAAGAATATACTGCTAACAAGTGGTATTTCATTGGCCTGCAGTTTGTAATGTCTTTATATGCTAAACAAGCAGCTAAAGCAATAAATAAAATAAATACATAAATTTATTAATTGTACATTAAATTTCTCAAACCTGCAATATGTTACACCACTAAATAATAAATAAGTTAATACAAATAATGAATAGATAACTACATTAATTGTGCATTAAATTTCACTGTGCCACAATGTAAAACATACATCACTGTGAGCTAAAATAATACACAAGTTAATCAAATAAAATAATAAATGGATAAATAAAATTAAGAGTATATTAAATAAAAAACAAGCAGTTCATGATCAGGTCTGTCAGGAGATGAAGTGTAGAGTTATTTAACACAGTCACATGACACAATTCTGTGCAGTATACAACAATAAAACAGGCTATTATCTTTTTAGCAGCTAGAAATGTTACTCTATAAATTGCCCTTGGCATAGGTTTTTCTCTTGGCACCTAGTGTAAGACCACATTTGACTTTTCCATAGGTGTCCATTAAAAACACCTTTCCTTCAATTCCTATCAAATTTGAATATATGTATTATCAACAGTTTCACGGCATATTTAACTTCGGTAGATGTGCCCTGTAAAAATTTGTGAAATTCTAATACCGCAGTTTCCCACAAGCTATTTTCAAATATGACAACTTCATTTCTGCTCCAATTATACAGTGGTCTGTTGTGTTGACATCACCAGTCTAAGTGACATCAGTATCAATATGCAGAAAAACAACTGTCATCTGTCGTAGTTTGACAGCTTAATGACATAGTTTCTACTCACTCCACACTACATATGTCCTCACAGTAATTCAGACAATCTGTATAATGCTATTTCTGTCAGGTACTCGCTCTTTGGTTGGGTAATGGCGGACGAACACCTTATTGTGGTCTGACACCTTCTATAGGCACTTCTGCCACTGCACAAATATACTAACACTAGTGCACTAGGTGGCAGCACTGATAGCAGACATCTCCACATGGAGAACACACCAGCACTACACCTGGTAGAACATCATCTCTTAAAGAACCCTTCACCCCTGAGACAACCTGACACCCCTCCCCCTGTCACCGTCACCCTCTCAGGGCATTGTAGCTGCTGGTTTTTATTGAGTAGTGCAAATAAACCCCAACCACCAGGCAGCTGGCTGGATACTGTAGTAGGCCTGTCACATGTGTCATCTATCACTGACAGTTGACAGGTGTGACCCACAGGGGAGGGGCTGTTTACACTGGTAGGGACTTAACAGCAGGCTTAGTCTGGTGTCCTGGTTGGGTGGTGCACATACTGCTGTTTGAAAACAAGACTGCATCAGTTCATGACTGCTGTATCTATCACCCTGTAGGGTGCTTGTGACTCAAGGGTGTCTTGTTGTCACTAGTTGTATGACACAGGCAGTGGCAGTTGTTGACTGTCTCTTACCATGAGTGTGGTTACATCGACGCCAAAGCATGGCCCAGGACCAGGGAGAACTGAAGGGTTCAGGCTGCAGACCCTCAACAGTTACAATGAGAGTCCTCTCTTCCAGCGAAGAACTCACCAGGAACATGACATCGACGGTGACACCAGCGACGGTGATGTCAGGTGATGTGTCCTATTGTTTCTAGGTCATGTGTGACACTGTACCTTATCTAGGTCAGTCGTTGGTGATGCCATGTGTTTGCCCGGCAGTGTTGACATATAATATATGTGTCCGGTGGCAATATCTAGGTCAAGTGTGGGGTTGTATCGAATCTGGGTCATGAGTAGGTCTTACACACACACACACGCACGCACGCACGCACGCACGCACACACGCACGCACACACACACACACACACACACACACACACACACACACACACACACACATGCAGATGGATATTTTCTGGTATTCTAGATCTCGGTGTGAATTTTATTTCTGTGTTTTTGGTAAAGGTGTCAATTCTTGCACTTGCAGATACTTAGTAACTTAACTTAGGAATTTCTTTTATTTCAAACAACAGGTCGGTCCTTGGTGCTAAAAGAAGAGCCAAATAAAATAAAGGCCGTAAAATAAAACACGTCTAATACACACAGTAAACAACCCCGTGATTGTTGTCTGTCCAGGCCACTCAATGGTGAATACAGTTACACGACTCATTATACTAGTCACTTCTTAATTCTTATGTACCAAAGTCTTTGAACATCAAGCTTAGTGGCACAACAAAATGTCGGGACTGAGCAGTTTTGTTATCATATACAGTGAGTGAATTATCAATGGATGGGTGGCTGTGCTAAGGAGGACAGGCAGCATTAGAGAGACATGTTTAGACGCTGGTAAAATGAAAATGTAGTTGCTTCAAATTTAAAGCTGGCAGAAAAGTGAATTCCACATGGTTGGTGCTTGGTGCTTGGTGCTTGGTGCGGCAACTGAGATGAATCAGGTTCCACATTAATTCAGAGGTGTATAATTTTGTTACACCAATTTAATAACTTATATAACTAAGGCAATAGTAATGATAGTGACACAGTCACATATACCGATGACAGAGTCACATATACAGATGACAGTCACATGTACAGATGACAGAGTCACATGTACAGATGACAAGTCACATGTACAGATGACAGTCACATGTACAGATGACAGTCACATGTACAGATGACAGAGTCACATGTACAGATGACAGAGTCACATGTACAGATGACAGAGTCACATGTACAGATGACAGAGTCACATGTACAGATGACAGAGTCACATGTACAGATGACAGTCACATGTACAGATGACAGTCATATGTACAGATGACAGAGTCACATGTACAGATGACAGAGTCACATGTACAGATGACAGAGTCACATGTACAGATGACAGAGTCACAATGTACAGATGACAGAGTCAATGTACAGATGACAGAGTCACATGTACAGATGACAGTCATATGTACAGATGACAGAGTCACATGTATAGATGACAGTCACATGTACAGATGACAGATTCACAGTGTACAGATGACAGTCTTGTCAGATAAATACATGTATGTGACAGATTTTACACATGACATGATGTCATGATTAAAAAATGTACTTGCTTTTAAATGCTGTGTTGGTTTTACACATGTACTGTGTCATGACTTTACACATGCAGTGTCATGATTTTCACAGACTGTGTCATGACTTTACACATGTACTGTGTCATGATTTACACATGCACTGTGTCATGATTTTACACATGTACTGTGTCATGATTTTACACATGTACTGTGTCATGACTTTACACATGCACTGTGTCATGATTTTACACATGCGCTGTGTCATGATTTTATACATGTACTGTGTCATGATTTTACACATGCACTGTGTCATGATTTTATACATGTACTGTGTCATGTTTTTAAATTTTACACATGTACTGTGTCATGATTTTATCACATGTACTGTGTCATGATTTTACACATGCACTGTGTCATGATTTTACACATGTGCTGTGGCATTGGTTTTACACATGTACTGTGTCATGATTTTACACATGTACTGTGTCATGACTTTACACATGCACTGTGTCATGACTTTACACATGTACTGTGTCATGATTTTACACATGTACTGTGTCATGACTTTACACATGTACTGTGTCATGATTTTACACATGTACTGTGTCATGACTTTACACATGTACTGTGTCATGATTTTACACATGTACTGTGTCATGACTTTACACATGCACTGTGTCATGACTTTACACATGCTGTGTCATGATTTTACACATGTACTGTGTCATGACTTTACACATGTACTGTGTCATGACTTTACACATGTACTGTGTCATGATTTTACACATGCGCTTTGGAGTTGGTTTTACACATGTACTGTGTCATGACTTTACATATGCACTGTGTCATGACTTTACACATGTACTGTGTCATGATTTTACACATGTACTGTGTCATGATTTTACACATGCGCTGTGGAGTTGGTTTTACACATGTACTGTGTCATGATTTTACACATGCGCTGTGGAACTGTGTGACTGACTTTTAGTTGTGGTTTCAATTGGTAAATTTGCATGAGTAAATACACAGTGATTCTACAGCAAATATTGACAGTATACGCTGGGCCTTTGAGTGTGCTGCAAGACAGTGCAAGTTAGAGATAAGGCTGTGGTGTGTATATCACTCTCTAATGCAGGCATGAAATGCATTGTTAGCCTTAAGCCTGGGTGTGCTTTTTTAAACCAGTGGTTTACTCTGTCTCTTGGCCAGCTTCTGAATGGTGTTGATTACTGGTGATTGAGTTTGTTGCTTGTTGTCAATACTTTTCCCATGGCCGTAAAAACTGTTCTGTGGATTGTTCCATATTAGCCATTTCATAAATACCCTTTTGTCAGTAGGCAATAAACACACTTAACTTGGTGTAAATTACCATCTATAAGTTGCACTCTTATGTGTAAGATGGCCCTTGCACATATGCACGCATGCACACACAATTTTATTTATCCAGATATTACAGGCGAAGTGTTGGTTCTATATAAAGGTGCAAGTAACAGTGGAGTGTAGATCTGCACAACCACCAGAAATCAAGGCTCAGTAACAAACACAAACACAAACACAAACTCACCAGTGCAACAGTGACACAGACAAGAAAAAGAATCAACTGAATAAAAAATATGATTAAGACCAAGCAAATATGTAGTGACAATACCCGGGGTGTCACTGGTGTGACACCAGATGTCCTGTCTCCACTGGTCATCAGATACATCTGAATGGTTGACATTGACACATGCCATGGTGTCTTGTTCTGTGCCAGAGGCCTGACAAAACTTGTTTGGGTTTCTTATGTGTGGGAGATTAAATCCACAGTTCCACACTAGACCAGACACAACCAGAGAGACATGACACAGGAATGTGCTCTCAATTTAAATGCCAACTCACATTAGGATAATAAATATGTTATTACGCCCACTGTTAAGGATGTTAAATTATGTTATTAGTCCCAGTGTTAAGGATGTTAAATTGTGTTATTAGTCCCAGTGTTAAGGATGTTAAATTGTGTTATTAGTCCCAGTGTTAAGGATGTTAAATTATGTTATTAGTTCCAGTGTTAAGGATGTTAAATTGTGTTATTAGTCCCAGTGTTAAGGATGTTAAATTGTGTTATTAGTCCTAGTGTTGAGGATGTTAAATTGTGTTATTAGTCTCAGTGTTAAGGATGTTAAATTACGTTATTAGTCCCAGTGTTAAGGATGCTAAATTATGTTATTAATCCCAGTGTTAAGGATGTTAAATTGTGTTATTAGTCCCAGTGTTAAGGATGTTAAATTGTGTTATTAGTCCTAGTGTTGAGGATGTTAAATTGTGTTATTAGTCCCAGTGTTAAGGAGGTTAAATTATGTTAAATTATGTTATTAGTCCCAGTGTTAAGGATGTTAAATTATGTTATTAGTCCCAGTGTTAAGGATGTTAAATTGTGTTATTAGTCCCAGTGTTAAGGATGTTAAATTATGTTATTAGTCCCAGTGTTAAGGATGTTAAATTATGTTATTAGTCCCAGTGTTAAGGATGTTAAATTATGTTATTAGTCCCAGTGTTAAGGATGTTAAATTATGTTATTAGTCCCAGTGTTAAGGATGTTAAATTATGTTATTAGTCCCAGTGTTAAGGAGGTTAAATTATGTTATTAGTCCCAGTGTTAAGGAGGTTAAATTATGTTATTAGTCCCAGTGTTAAGGATGTTAAATTATGTTATTAGTCCCAGTGTTAAGGATGTTAAATTATGTTATTAGTCCCAGTGTTAAGGATGTTAAATTATGTTATTAGTCCCAGTGTTAAGGATGTTAAATTATGTTATTAGTCCCAGTGTTAAGGATGTTAAATTACGTTATTAGTCCCAGTGTTAAGGATGTTAAATTATGTTATTAGTCCCAGTGTTAAGGATGTTAAATTATGTTATTAGTCCCAGTGTTAAGGATGTTAAATTGTGTTATTAGTCCCAGTGTTAAGGATGTTAAATTATGTTATTAGTCCCAGTGTTAAGGATTTTAAAATTTTGTTTGGTTTTAAAATTTAGTCCCAGTGTTAAGGATGTTAAATTGTGTTATTAGTCCCAGTGTTAAGGATGTTAAATTGTGTTATTAGTCCCAGTGTTAAGGATGTTAAATTGTGTTATTAGTCCCAGTGTTAAGGATGTTAAATTGTGTTATTAGTCCCAGTGTTAAGGATATTAAATTGTGTTATTAGTCCCAGAGTTAAGGATGTTAAATTATGTTATTAGTCCCAGTGTTAAGGATGTTAAATTATGTTATTAGTCCCAGTGTTATAGATGTTAAATTATGTTATTAGTCCCAGTGTTAAGGATGTTAAATTATGTTATTAGTCCCAGTTGTTTGGCTGTGGAGATATTGGCACAGTTTGGTTTGTTTTGAAATCTAATCCAGTTTAGATTCCTGTGAGATATGTAGCCATCTGGTTCAGAGTTTGTCATTTTGCAGTTAAAACATCAGACAGTCGGCAGGCACTTGGCAGAAATTCTGCCAGGTCTATTTGTTTGTTCTATTTGTTTATCAAGATTTAACTGTGAACAGAAATGGTTTCCACATGTACGTATTAAATATTTTAGCAAATACAGTAATAACATGTGGCAATGTATGGAGTATAATATGGACAACATTGGACAGAACCAGATCCTGGGTCACAGGGAAATGTCCAGCTTTCTGCATGACTGGACGGGAACTTATATTAAGGGGGTTGAATTCAGGAGATATGTAGAGGGATTATATCCAGGGCTATTTTGTCCTACTTCTCACAGTACAGTGAGTACACTCCATGCAAGTTGCACGTGGCGACATACTAAAGGATAGACTTGTTAAATGCTACATCACTGGCCTGTACCATGAAAGGGGATGTTTTCCTCGTGTGGTCCAAAACATTGTACTGTTTCAGATCTCAAGTAGCCAGGCATGTCTCAAGCACTACACGCTCAGTTGACAAAAGTCAGGCTTTTGTGGTGACATTTTTAATCATCCAGGGCAGGTTGTTTATTCGCGTAACATTGCTCCAGTTCATTCAGCTGTACTAATAAGCATCTGGTTGTAGGTGGTGTTGGATGTTCACATATGAAAGTGTATTACTTCAGCATGGCTGCACATTTGCGAGAGACGTCATGTTGAAATGGTGTTCATTTGAACTGGTCTATCGGGGAATAAAGTGTAAACTTTGAGTTGTTAGTTAGTTAGACCAGACGCAGTATGTAAGAACTTGATTTACATCAATAGGTGTTATAATCCAAATAACCCATATGAGGGGTGGGACCAGACATAGTGCTGTATAAGAACTTACCTACACTTTGTTAGTAGGTAACTACATAACCCATGCCTGTATTCGGAATGATATCAGTTTGCTACCAGATTCAGCTGACAGTTTGGTGTGGCTGTCAGGACCTTACTCTTGAAAGTGCATGGTTTTTATTTCTACAACATCGTTGTGAATTAGTACGTGTTCCATGCAATAGGTGGTGATTGAGTTCTATATTAGATGATGACTATGAATATATATATATATATATATATATATATATATATATATATATATATATATATATATGCAGTGCTGTACATTTTTGGGGTCTGCAAATGTTTGCAATGATCCCAGGGTGATACCCTTTGCAGTGGCAATCTTGACCACTGAGATTTACTCTACTATATAATTCTCTTAGATGTGGTTAGTTACATCCACAAGTGGCCATAGAGCTGTGATTGTATCAGTTGTCTGGTGCCTCCTGTGTCACTTAGAGGAGAGGTGTATGATCTGTTAATCTCCTAGTCCCAGTGTGAACTGAATGAGATCAAGGTCATTGTTTACTCACTGGTCTGGACACTGTGACACTGTGACACTGTGACACTGACACTGTGTGTTTAAGTTAGGTAACAAGTCAATACTATATGTCAATATGTATGTGTAAGTGACTGAATGACTGAGTGGGTGACTGAGTGGGTGACTGAGAGAGTGACTGAGAGAGTGACTGACTGAGTGACTGAGTGACTGAGTGACTGAGTGACTGACTGACTGACTGACTGACTGACTGACTGACTGACTGACTGACTGACTGACTGACTGACTGACTGACTGACTGACTGACTGACTGACTGACTGACTGACTGACTGACTGACTGACTGACTGACTGACTGACTGACTGACTGACTGACTGACTGACTGACTGACTGACTGCATACAGCAGTGTACGTGCTTTTTCACTATTGTACAAGTTTGCTCATGTGTACAGGTTGTTTGTGAAGTTTAACCTATTTTGCAGGGGTATGCTCATGGCAGGGTCCATGACATACCACCTGTTTTATAACCCCCCTTGGGGCATACTACTGGTGGATGTTAACCCTTGCACTGCCAAGACCCCTGTATCACCAGTCTAAATGACACCACAGTGACATTACATGACTGGGGGGGACCTACTACACACAGCACTGAATGCCTTTTGTTGACTAATACAGTCCACTTTGTTGAGTTCCTGACCCATATCCTGGGTTATTTCTGCATGACTGGCTCCTGTCTCTCTCAGATAAGACATATCAGAGCCAGATTGAACAAGAAGGATTGGGCCCAGCTCACTGGCTGCCAGGGACTAGAATGAAATACTGATGTTTATCACTCAGCCAGGTTGTGTGTGGCCAGTCTGTCAGGTATGTCAGTTAGTTGTGGTTGACTTCAGGTCAGGCACACACCCACCTGTGAATTACAACTGGACTTCTGGACACTCGTGTGAGTGTGAAGCTATTACACCGGCGCGTTTGGAATCGCATTTGTTTGTGCTTTAAGTTGACTGTCGTTGTGGATGATGGATTAATTTGGACCAACGTGGATTCTTATAGGAGTTATACTCTACTACCTGGCACTGGTCGACACAGATGTGGTTTGTTATGGATGGCTGTGTGCACTGTTGGAAGGCACCAAGGGTTCAGACATGTTATGGTCTAGTGTGGAATCAGAGTTGTTTATATTGTAAGTTGACTGAATTACTGTGTCTCAACGTGGATTGTTGTATGCTGTAATACAGTTTTTGGATACATGTGCGTGTACTTAGGTTGTGCTGTGTACTGTTGAAACTTGAACAACCCAAAGTGATTATCTCAAGGGTCGTTCAAGGGTCCTGCCGTGGTCAAATTTGGAATCAAGAGTTGCTGATACACTAAGTTGACTTTCATTGCTGGATTACGTGAAGTTGGAATATAGTACAGCTTGACACAGTCAACAGAGGCCACGGGCACGCCCAGTTGACAGAAGGGACCGTGGACGATTACACTGCTTCAACGAGGACCAACTGTTGATGAATGGTCCTCAGTCAGATTGACAGAGAGGACCATCAGAGTTATCTGTTCACTATAATCATGTACACTGGATTACTGTTGATCACAGTGGATTATCCTATGCTTTAATACCTACATACACAGTTTATCCTATTCTGAACTGGGACTGAAAGTGACTAGGAGCACGGTCTTGTGAGCCGAGTATAAGGTCTTGTGAAAGGACCATAAAGGACCATTTGTGACCCCAAGTGTGTAAGATCTTGATAAAGGACCTTTTGTGATCTGAGTCTGCAAGGTCTTGCAAAAGGACCATTTGTGACCCAAGTGTGTAAGGTCTTGCAAAAGGACCATAACGGACCATTTGTGAGCCAAGTGTAAGATCAAGTCATGTCGAGTAACTATAGACATGGAGAAGGCGAGTGGTCGATGTACAGCAGTCATACAGTGTCGCCCCCTATCATCAGATTGGGTTCGGTGAGCGCACAAAGGAACAACCCTCTACTGCAGCGACGACTACAGCAGCACAATGGGCTGGAGGCAGGCGGTCATCCCATGGTCACCCCAGAGACTGACCAGCAGACAGACAGGTGACCTCAGAGTAGGGGCTAACTCCACTGGTGTAGGCACTAGGCACTAACTACTGACACCAGGGGTGTGGTCTAACAACACAGGTGTAGAATGTAACACTACAGGTGTGAACATTGGTATATAGAGTAACACCAGTTACACCACAGGTGTGAGCACTGAAGTGTAGAGTCTAACACCACAGGTGTGATGGAGAAAGTAGCGAATAACACCACAAGACCGAGTGTGATTGTTAAATGTAGAGATTAACACCACGCGTGTGATCACAAAGTGTAGGGACTAACACCGAAGTGTGATTGTGAAGTGTTAAGAATAACACTACATGTAATGATGAAGTATAGAGACTTACATCACACATGTTTATGAAGTGTAGCGACTAACATGACAAGTGTGATCAGGAATTGTAGAAAATAGCACACGTTTTTCACGAAATATAGAGACTAATCATGCACTGTGTCACATGACCACAAACTCACCCAGTATGCTAGAGACTGATGCAGTCACTTCATTTATTATAATTTGAAAGTTGATATGAAAACTACCGTAATATTATTTACTTGTGGTTAAGGTTGCACATTTTGCATAAGTTCACATTTCTTACTGTGTACAGCACTGAGACTCCAGTTGATGTCTGGGTGCATTTTTAAGGCCAGGAGGGTCTGGCATTTAGTGGCTGAATTTGAGTGAATGGCTGTTCAGATTTCCCATGATCCTTGGGAAATATCTCCCACGATCCTCTGGGAGAATCAGTGCTTTTTCGTGTCTGGTTTGTGATGTTCCTTAAGGAAATTTCTTGACCTTTTGGGCCACCCTTTCCCGTAAAGCTGACATGCTTTGATAAATAGTTTGAATGCTTCTTACTTACTTATATGCCTGTTTGCTCGCTGGGAGCGTAGGCCATCGACCAAGGAACGCCACTGTTTTCTGTCCATGACCATCCTGAGCAGGTTCTGTGCAGGCATTTGTTGACGAAGGTCTGTATTCTTTTTAGTGTCTTCTGTTCACTTCACATGGTTCTGTCAGGACTTAATTAATCTTATGTCTATAATTTTCTAGTGTGATATTTTTATTTCCATTAATACAGTCCAGTAGAGCAGTTTTCATAACACCGTAATGTGAGGTAAATTTCCAGAATGATTATGGAAAATTCATAATGGTATGTATGGTGGTACTACGGGGCCAATGAGTGCAATCGCATAGTTATTATTAATACAGATGATATCTTTACTTTTTCATTAATTACTTTTGTTATTTCTGTATTATTTCTTTGTTACCTTTATGAAAAGTATGTTGTTACTTTACCAGGGTTGCAACTTATACTGTTTGTTGGTTTTAAATCAAATTGTAACGACTTAAATTTGGGTTTTTATATTTTTCCGGACATATAAACCTTTTGGCGGACTAGTAAACTTTAGACTTTACTAGTCCCGCTCCGGCGCTGTCTAGTAAAATAAATGCCAAAGTTCTACCCCTGTGTGTGTATTATATATATATATATTGCATGGTTCTGTCATGGCTTAATTAATCTTCATAAATATATATTATTTTCTACTTGTTTTGGTACTTATATACTTCACCATGTTTGAAATATTCAATCCAATCTCCCTTATTGCAGAGATAACTACCAGGAAGTAATTGAAAATAAATTAAGATGTTATTATTAAAAAAATTACTAAAAACTAAATTAGGGAAAATTATTTCTTTTAGAGGTTGACAGTTTTTTGATTAATGGACATTGACAGTGACCAACACAGACTGGGACGTAAGACAACATTTCTAACAACGTGTGGATATACTGACTTATGGGACATAAGTTAGCAATGTGTATAGCTTGCAGCGTTGACAGTCACAGGCCCATTTCTTGAGATCATGTGATAATAACCCAACTCCCTAAACGGGTCTATAACTGTTTTGGGTCTAGATCTGGTAAAAATGGGTTTTTCTCAGTACTGGTGCCCCTGGGACAACCTCACTAGCCTCTCGTGGCGTCAGACCCAGAAATACTGTTTTACCCTGTCTTGAATTGAATTACTCACAGAATTACTTACTGACTTGTAACCACCTGTGGACAGCTTGCATGGAAGCATAGCTTTATGTAGATACCCACTCACCCATCATTTGGATGGGTAAAACCCATTTTTGATGGGTAGAAATATAACTGGATAAGTGGTGGATGGGTAAAAACGTGACAAAGACGTCATCCAAACTCGTAGATATTGTCAGTTAAAACTTATGCTTTGAAAATGTATGTCACAGGTGTGTTTGTAGTTTATTTCTGGTCAAGGTGTTTGTGTGTGAGTTTACATGCGTGTATCTACCAAAAAATAAGTGACTGGCAAAACTTACCCTGTATAATTGTTGTTAATTCATAGCTGCAATCACTGCCATTGATGGCCACAGTCTGGATTGTTTTCTCAAACAAACCAATGCCAGTTGAACTGTTGATTTATATATAGACTGTGAGAGACTGACAAGTTCTTGAACAGCCACATTGGAACATCTGTTACTGTCCACTGCTTTCAATGATCACCATAAAACTAGTTGCAAGGAAGTGATGAATGAAGTAAATAAAGTGTTCTAATTGGCCCTACAAAGTTGATAATGGGCTCTACTTAGCAATTTACTTATGCAGAAAGCTGCTATATTGTGACTAGTTTCGTGTTCCAAAATTAAAATGTCTGCCTTTTATTATACGTTTTGTGTCCCATGAAGAATCATTATGTATGTATCTGACTTATCATCGTGACCTGCATACCTGCAGAATTTCACACAAATGACAACAATGGCGCTATTCTCTTCCACACCATAAATGAGGTAACATGCAGGTCTCAGCATGATATACTGTTACACTGGAGGCATGTAACTGCCTGGCAATGAAATATTGTCCCCTGCAAAGTGGCGGCATTGTTGCATTGTTGGCGGATTTTTTATCAGGCAGTTCAAAGACGCACTGCAAACATTTGTGGCACCCTGTCATTGCAGTAGTTCTTGGTGATATTTGGGTATTTGCAGCAAACATTTATGGCACCCTGTTGTCACTATACTTGTGATGATAGTCCTTGGTTTTATTCAGTTATTGGCTATTACCATTACTGTGCATTCAGTCATGATTCATTATGCTTAAATCATGACTGAATGCACAGTAACGGTAAACCTTATGCTTAAGATGTTTAACTGTCTTTTATATCTATCTGTAGGCAAACACGATTGCTAGCTAAACAGATGTGCTTATGATACTTTTTTATGCGTCACCTGAAGCTCTGTACATAGCTTGATATGTACATTCACTTGTTTCAGTGAAAATGTGTTTGGACTGGAAACAACTAGGAAAATTAGCATTTGCACATACATAGACATTCTTAAGCATAAATGTGCACACATACACGCATACACACATATACACACACCACACATACACCACAAACACATAAAAACACATACATAAAGGCATGTGATAACAACAGAAAATGAATGAAAAGATTGAAATCCACCATAAACTAATGACATTTGTAATGTATGAGACGTGTGAAGGAATTCCAAGTGCCCTGTTTGTAGCAGTGTGTGTCAGTGGCACTCAGTGGTGACATTTGTAGCAGTGTGTGTCAGTGACACTCAGTGGTGACATTTGTAGCAGTGTGTATCAGTGACACTCAGTGGTGACATTTGTAGCAGTGTGCGTCAGTGGCACTCAGTGGTGACATTTGTAGCAGTGTGCGTCAGTAGCACTCAGTGGTGACATTTGTAGCAGTGTGCGTCAGTGGCACTCAGTGGTGACATTTGTAGCAGTGTGTATCAGTGACACTCAGTGGTGACATTTGTAGCAGTGTGCGTCAGTGACACTCAGTGGTGACATTTGTAGCAGTGTGCGTCAGTGACACTCGGTGGTGACATTTGTAGCAGTGTGCATCATTGGCACTCAGTGGTGACATTTGTAGCAGTGTGTATCAGTGACACTCAGTGGTGACATTTGTAGCAGTGTGTATCAGTGACACTCAGTGGTGACATTTGTAGCAGTGTGCGTCAGTGGCACTCAGTGGTGACATTTGTAGCAGTGTGCATCATTGGCACTCAGTGGTGACATTTGTAGCAGTGGTGTTGGTGGCACTCAGTGGTGACATTTGTAGCAATGTGTGTCAGTAGCACTCAGTGGTGACATTTGTAGCAGTGTGGTCAGTGGCACTCAGTGGTGACATTTGTAGCAGTGTGTGTCAGTAGCACTCAGTGGTGACATTTGTAGCAGTGTGCATCAGTGGCACTCAGTGGTGACATTTGTAGCAGTGTGCATCAGTGGCACTCAGTGGTGACATTTGTAGCAGTGGTGTTGGTGGCACTCAGTGGTGACATTTGTAGCAGTGGTGTTGGTGGCACTCAGTGGTGACATTTGTAGCAGTGTGTATCGGTGGCACTCAGTGGTGACATTTGTAGCAGTGTGCATCAGTGGCACTCAGTGGTGACATTTGTAGCAGTGTGTATCAGTGGCACTCAGTGGTGACATTTGTAGCAGTGTGCGTCAGTGGCACTCAGTGGTGACATTTGTAGCAGTGTGCATCATTGGCACTCAGTGGTGACATTTGTAGCAGTGGTGTTGATGGCACTCAGTGGTGACATTTGTAGCAATGTGTGTCAGTAGCACTCAGTGGTGACATTTGTAGCAGTGGTGTCGATGGCACTCAGTGGTGACATTTGTAGCAGTGTGTCAGTGGCACTCAGTGGTGACATTTGTAACAGTGTGCGTCAGTGGCACTCAGTGGTGACATTTGTAGCAGTGTGTGTCAGTGGCACTCAGTGGTGACATTTGTAACAGTGTGCATCAGTGGCACTCAGTGGTGACATTTGTAGCAGTGTGTGTCAGTGGCACTCAGTGGTGACATTTGTAGCAATGTGTGTCAGTGGCACTCAGTGGTGACATTTGCTCTTTCGATTGTAATCAACAACACAGGTGTGTGTTTACCTGGTCCAGCGTCACGGTTTGTAGCCATGTGCAGTCAGGCATGACGACGCAAATATTCTTTTCATCACAAAACAGTTGAACTTGTCAAATATGATGCATGCAACTTTTTGTCTTACACAAACATGCATGATGGCACATGCACTGTCAGAAGTTCAGACTAGTGCATGTAGGGACACAGACATGCATGAATGCACAGACATGCATATATGCATGCATATGCATGCACGTACACACACACACACACACACACACACACACACACACACACACACACACAACACACACACACACACGCACACACACGCTACACACACACACACGCTCACACACACACACACGCTCACACACAATCACACACGCACACACACACACACACACACACACACACACACACACACACACACACACACACACACACCACACAACACACCACACACACACACACACACACACACACACACACACACACCATGCGCACACACACACACACACACACACACACACACACACACACACACACACACACACCCACGCACACACACACGTACGCACACGCGCACACACACACACACACACACCACACACACACACACACACACACACACACACACACACACACAGACACAGACACCCACCACATACACACACCATGCACACACTCACACACAGATCTGTGGACCAATAGATTTAAGTGGTTTACACACGTGCCAGAGATACTACTTTATTACTACAAGAGGGGAAGTGTCAGAGATACTACTTTATTACTACATGAAGGGAAGTGTCAGAGATACTACTTTATTACTACATGAAGGGAAGTGTCAGAGATACTACTTTATTACTACAAGAAGGGAAGTGCCAGAGATACTACTTTATTACAACAAGAGGGGAAGTGTCCGAGATACTACTTTATTACTAGAAGAAGGGAAGTGCCAGAGATACTACTTTATTACTACAAGAGGGGAAGTGTCCGAGATACTACTTTATTACTAGAAGAAGGGAAGTGTCAGAGATACTACTTTATTACTACAAGAGGGGAAGTGTCAGAGATACTACTTTATTACTAGAAGAAGGGAAGTGTCAGAGATACTACTTTATTACTACATGAAGGGAAGTGTCAGAGATACTACTTTATTACTAGAAGAAGGGAAGTGCCAGAGATACTACTTTATTACTACAAGAGGGGAAGTGTCAGAGATACTACTTTATTACTAGAAGAAGGGAAGTGTCAGAGATACTACTTTATTACTACATGAAGGGAAGTGTCAGAACGAAGATAGAACTGAACTTAGTCCCACTTTCTTGCATTTACCTGTGGAATCATCAGGTGACAGGTGTCAGCATGTGTATGTTACTGTCAGTCTTTGTGTAGGCACTTGTACACACACCAAGAAGTAGCCAAGTATGTTACAGTGACATTGCTCTAGGACAGTGACTGTTTTAAGTGGGTCTTGTGTCATGCAGTGTAGTACTACGCCTCTCTACTCCAGTAACGATGCCCATGCAGCAATTTCGAGTAGTCATCTGGTTGGGATTTTTCCCCTCGAGTTATGACGGCCGCTTGAAATCCCTTTTGAACTTGGGACTTTTCAGTTGCCATAATAAGAATACAGAATTCATTCACTGTCAGCAGAAAACGTGTATGTTGTTTTCGTCGTCAGCTCAACACATACCCATGCAACCATTGATGACACTAGTACAGGTGAACATACCATGGATGACATTACACTGGGTGACACTGCAGAAGTTGATTGCACCACTCTGGTTGCATGTCTGTTGTATTCTGGAATCAGGATTCTGCAACAAAAGTCGATGCAGTGTTCATTCGCAACAGGTAGAGAATGTGTAATGAATTACATGAGATCAGAAATGAAGCACACATCCATTCGGCTACCATACCAATTGTTGCCTTAAGTAGAAATTTGCATCACTGAAAGATATCTATCACAGTGACACAGGAGGCTTGCTGTGATAGGGGACATGTCATAAGACCTTGTGGTCAGATTGGTAGACTGTGTTACTGTCAATAGATCTAAGGCATCACCTGCTAAGTTCTGGTGATGTTCTGAGAGCTGCAGGTTCACCCTCGAGAAAGGCAATGCCTTGACTAGTTTGCAAAAATTCACTGGAGAAGACTAAATTCACAGAACTACTCTGTTTGGGTTATCACATTGGTAATGCCTGTGTTAAAATATTTGTTTTATAATGGCAACACAGTCCTGGGTTGTAATGACCTTAACTGGCAACATGTTACATGTTGGCAGCACTTTAAATGGTCTTTGTGATTTTTCCACTGGCAATATTGTACCAGGTGGCATTGACTTTATTGCAGTGGCAACTTGGTACTAGGTGGCAATGACTTAACTATCCTTTTTCTTGCAGTGGTAACATGGTACTGGGTGGCAATGCCTGCGCCCGCTGTGGTCAAGGCTTCAGGAAGGATGAGGAGATGGTCAACTCTAGCGGTCAAGTCTGGCATGTCCACTGCTTTGTGTAAGTAGATAAGTAGACAGCTAGGCCATGTCCAGTGGACATATCTGACCCACACAGGAGGGACACCAGGTGAAGGTGCATGCATGAGTGCGTGCGTGCGTGCATGCATGCGTGCGTGCGTGTGTACGTGTGCATGTGTACTGTGTTGTTTTTGTAAATCTAAGTATCTTTGATAAAGAATGTAGAATATTTAAAATTACAAAATACTTCCTCGTTTGTGTATGAAAGTTTATTGAGTGATATCAGAATCAGAAGTTTTTATTGAGTTATACATGATACAATGTTCAACAGATTACCTATAGCTCAATCATGAAATACTATTGCATTAGCGTCGTATACTGCATTGCATGAAATAGTATCATCAATTATTATAAACTTGATATTCATGTCACAAAAGTCGTCTATATTTCCTGTAAATGTGTTTCTATCAATGCAAAGTTTGTATATGTTGGTATTTCTCTGTTGACATAATGTTATACTGTTGATAGATGTTGAGATAGATGTTTACATATGTATCTGTTGAGTTGATCATGTGTTGTGTCTACAGATGTTGATTGTTAGATGTTGACACATGTATCTGTTGAGTTGATCACGTGTTGTGTCTACAGATGTTGATTGTTAGATGTTGACACATGTATCTGTTGAGTTGACCATGTGTTGTGTCTACAGATGTTGATTGATAGATGTTGACACATGTATCTGTTGAGTTGATCACGTGTTGTGTCTACAGATGTTGATTGTTAGATGTTGACACATGTATCTGTTGAGTTGATCACGTGTTGTGTCTACAGATGTTGATTGTTAGATGTTGACACATGTATCTGTTGAGTTGATCATGTGTTGTGTCTACAGATGTTGATTGATAGATGTTGACACATGTATCTGTTGAGTTGATCACGTGTTGTGTCTACAGATGTTGATTGTTAGATGTTGACACATGTATCTGTTGAGTTGATCACGTGTTGTGTCTACAGATGTTGATTGATAGATGTTGACACATGTATCTGTTGAGTTGATCATGTGTTGTGTCTACAGATGTTGATTGATAGATGTTGACACATGTATCTGTTGAGTTGATCACGTGTTGTGTCTACAGATGTTGATTGTTAGATGTTGACACATGTATCTGTTGAGTTGACCATGTGTTGTGTCTACAGATGTTGATTGTTAGATGTTGACACATGTATCTGTTGAGTTGATCACGTGTTGTGTCTACAGATGTTGATTGTTAGATGTTGACACATGTATCTGTTGAGTTGACCATGTGTTGTGTCTACAGATGTTGATTGATAGATGTTGACACATGTATCTGTTGAGTTGATCACGTGTTGTGTCTACAGATGTTGATTGTTAGATGTTGACACATGTATCTGTTGAGTTGATCACGTGTTGTGTCTACAGATGTTGATTGTTAGATGTTGACACATGTATCTGTTGAGTTGATCATGTGTTGTGTCTACAGATGTTGATTGATATATGTTGACACATGTATCTGTTGAGTTGATCACGTGTTGTGTCTACAGATGTTGATTGTTAGATGTTGACACATGTATCTGTTGAGTTAATCATGTGTTGTGTCTACAGATGTTGATTGATAGATGTTGACACATGTATCTGTTGAGTTGATCACGTGTTGTGTCTACAGATGTTGATTGTTAGATGTTGACACATGTATCTGTTGAGTTGATCACGTGTTGTGTCTACAGATGTTGATTGATAGATGTTGACACATGTATCTGTTGAGTTGATCACGTGTTGTGTCTACAGATGTTGATTGTTAGATGTTGACACATGTATCTGTTGAGTTGATCATGTGTTGTGTCTACAGATGTTGATTGATAGATGTTGACACATGTATCTGTTGAGTTGATCACGTGTTGTGTCTACAGATGTTGATTGTTAGATGTTGACACATGTATCTGTTGAGTTGATCATGTGTTGTGTCTACAGATGTTGATTGATAGATGTTGACACATGTATCTGTTGAGTTGATCACGTGTTGTGTCTACAGATGTTGATTGTTAGATGTTGACACATGTATCTGTTGAGTTGATCACGTGTTGTGTCTACAGATGTTGATTGATAGATGTTGACACATGTATCTGTTGAGTTGATCACGTGTTGTGTCTACAGATGTTGATTGATAGATGTTGACACATGTATCTGTTGAGTTGATCAGTGTTGTGTCTACAGATGTTGATTGATAGATGTTGACACATGTATCTGTTGAGTTGATCACGTGTTGTGTCTACAGATGTTGATTGTTAGATGTTGACACATGTATCTGTTGAGTTGATCATGTGTTGTGTCTACAGATGTTGATTGTTAGATGTTGACACATGTATCTGTTGAGTTGATCACGTGTTGTGTCTACAGATGTTGATTGATAGATGTTGACACATGTATCTGTTGAGTTAATCACGTGTTGTGTCTACAGATGTTGATTGATAGATGTTGACACATGTATCTGTTGAGTTGATCATGTGTTGTGTCTACAGATGTTGATTGATAGATGTTGACACATGTATCTGTTGAGTTGATCACGTGTTGTGTCTACAGATGTTGATTGATAGATGTTGACACATGTATCTGTTGAGTTGATCATGTGTTGTGTCTACAGATGTTGATTGATAGATGTTGACACATGTATCTGTTGAGTTGATCACGTGTTGTGTCTACAGATGTTGATTGTTAGATGTTGACACATGTATCTGTTGAGTTAATCATGTGTTGTGTCTACAGATGTTGATTGTTAGATGTTGACACATGTATCTGTTGAGTTGATCACGTGTTGTGTCTACAGATGTTGATTGTTAGATGTTGACACATGTATCTGTTGAGTTGATCACGTGTTGTGTCTACAGATGTTGATTGATAGATGTTGACACATGTATCTGTTGAGTTGATCACGTGTTGTGTCTACAGATGTTGATTGTTAGATGTTGACACATGTATCTGTTGAGTTGATCACGTGTTGTGTCTACAGATGTTGATTGTTAGATGTTGACACATGTATCTGTTGAGTTGATCACGTGTTGTGTCTACAGATGTTGATTGTTAGATGTTGACACATGTATCTGTTGAGTTGATCACGTGTTGTGTCTACAGATGTTGATTGTTAGATGTTGACACATGTATCTGTTGAGTTGATCATGTGTTGTGTCTACAGATGTTGATTGTTAGATGTTGACACATGTATCTGTTGAGTTGATCATGTGTTGTGTCTACAGATGTTGATTGTTAGATGTTGACACATGTATCTGTTGAGTTGATCACGTGTTGTGTCTACAGATGTTGATTGTTAGATGTTGACACATGTATCTGTTGAGTTGATCACGTGTTGTGTCTACAGATGTTGATTGTTAGATGTTGACACATGTATCTGTTGAGTTGATCACGTGTTGTGTCTACAGATGTTGATTGTTAGATGTTGACACATGTATCTGTTGAGTTGATCACGTGTTGTGTCTACAGATGTTGATTGTTAGATGTTGACACATGTATCTGTTGAGTTGATCATGTGTTGTGTCTATATATGTTGATATATGTTGACATGTGTAACTGTTGACATCTGTTGAGTTGACCATGTGTTGTGTCTACAGATGTTGACATGTGTATCTGTTGACATATGTTGAGTTGACCATGTGTTGTGTCTACAGATGTGCGCAGTGCTTCCAGACGTTCCCAGAAGGCATCTTTTATGAAGTAAGTCAACTTTCTACAACCAATATTTACGTGGAAAATCTATTGATAAATGTTATCATTATTTTATTGCAGAATATAATATATAATATATATATATATATATATATATAGCCAAGGTTCACTTTATACTCACCTCCATAATACAGCCACCTGATGATTAACACATGCACAGGACTGTCCCAAATTGTTATTGTAACAATATTAAGATTAGGAAGTTACTCCTGCAAATAGAGTCACCTTACTATTGGGGTCAGTATGCAAGTTGATTCTGTTACTGAAATTCTTCTGTGTGGGTATATAATATATCATTGTTCACAATTTCTTTTTAATTGTCACAAATATTCACGCGTCTGCACAATTCCATAGCGTTCAAAAACATTTGGCGTCATTCAAAATTGTGGATTGCCGCACACCTGTGCAGGAGCTGTCGCACAGTTCCACCTTTCGTCAAAGGTACTGGCCTGACACCTGGTGTGTGACTGTTACAGTTCGATGGCCGGAAGTACTGTGAGCATGACTTCAACGTACTGTTCGCCCCCTGCTGTAACAAGTGCGGTAAGTGTTGTGTGAAATTTGCTGCCAACTTGTAAAATGGCAACGTTTTTACAGAGCCACTGGAACACATGGATGGAACACAGAGCTAGTCTCACATGGATGGAACCAATTTGTTTTGTTTATTTACGTTGTGTTCATTATTACGATTTATAACAAGGTACTACTTTCAAGGGGTTTTGTGAATAAAATACCTTATAATCACTGAAAAAGGAACGTCGGTGGGAACAACAGTTCTGCCATGGATCCTGATGACGTTTGTTTACGTGACAAACAAAATTAGGCATGAGACATGTGGCAAGTTTGACCTTTGTAAAAGTTTGGATAACAGTGAAATATATGACAATTTTACACCAGTACTGAGACATAGCATGTCCTCGAACAAACTTTTGTGTTGTGTGTATGCAAGTTTATCATTGGTCGTGTAATCAAGGTTCTGTGTATTGTAGGTGAATTCATCATTGGTCATGTGATCAAGGCTCTGTTATTGTAGGCGAGTTCGTCATTGGTCGTGTGATCAAGGCTCCATGTATTGTAGGCGAGTTCATCGTTAGTCGTGTGATCAAGGCTCTGTGTATTGTAGGCGAGTTCATCATTGGTCGTGTGATCAAGGCTCCATGTATTGTAGGCGAGTTCATCATTGGTCGTGTGATCAAGGCTCCATGTATGTGGGGAGCGGTGGTCGCGCGGTAGAGCGCCGGACTGTCAATCGAGGGGACGGTGGTTCAATCCCACCTACCGCCGTTTCGAAACTTAGGCAATTTCTTCACCCCACATTTGCCTGTGTCTTTCGGAAGAGACACTAAAAGCCGGTGGTCCCTTCTGTCTGGTGTCTATGCCAGGGGAAGTAAAAGATCCCACACAGGGGGTAAATGTGTAACCTGTAGTGGACTCATAAATTCTACAGAAAAAACAACTCCTGCGTTAGCCCAAGTTTGGGCTGTTTGGAGGTAATCACCTAAGAACCTAAGAGGCGAGTTCATCGTTAGTCGTGTGATCAAGGCTCCGTGTATTGTAGGCGAGTTCGTCATTGGTCGTGTGATCAAGGCTCCGTGTATTGTAGGCGAGTTCATCATTGGTCGTGTGATCAAGGCTCTGTGTATTGTAGGTGAGTTCATTATTGGTCATGTGATCAAGGCTCTGTTATTGTAGGCGAGTTCGTCATTGGTCGTGTGATCAAGGCTCCGTGTATTGTAGGCGAGTTCATCATTGGTCGTGTGATCAAGGCTCCATGTATTGTAGGCGAGTTCATCATTGGTCGTGTGATCAAGGCTCCGTGTATTGTAGGCGAGTTCGTCATTGGTCGTGTGATCAAGGCTCCGTGTATTGTAGGCGAGTTCGTCATTGGTCGTGTGATCAAGGCTCCGTCTATTGTAGGCGAGTTCGTCATTGGTCGTGTGATCAAGGCTCCGTGTATTGTAGGCGAGTTCGTCATTGGTCGTGTGATCAAGGCTCCGTATTGTGGCGAGTTCTCATTGGTCGTGTGATCAAGGCTCCGTGTATTGTAGGCGAGTTCATCATTGGTCGTGTGATCAAGGTTCCGTGTATTGTAGGCGAGTTCATCATTGGTCGTGTGATCAAGGCTCCGTGTATTGTAGGCGAGTTCATCATTGGTCGTGTGATCAAGGCTCCGTGTATTGTAGGCGAGTTCATCATTGGTCGTGTGATCAAGGCTCCGTGTATTGTAGGCGAGTTCATCATTGGTCGTGTGATCAAGGCTCCGTGTATTGTAGGCGAGTTCATCATTGGTCCTGTGATCAAGGCTCCGTGTATTGTAGGCGAGTTCATCATTGGTCGTGTGATCAAGGCTCCGCGTATTGTAGGCGAGTTCATCATTGGTCGTGTGATCAAGGCTCCGCGTATTGTAGGCGAGTTCATCATTGGTCGTGTGATCAAGGCTCCGTCGTATTGTAGGCGAGTTCATCATTGGTCGTGTGATCAAGGCTCCGCGTATTGTAGGCGAGTTCATCATTGGTCGTGTGATCAAGGCTCCGTGTATTGTGGGCGAGTTCATCATTGGTCGTGTGATCAAGGCTCCGTGTATTGTAGGCGAGTTCATCATTGGTCGTGTGATCAAGGCGATGCATGCGAGCTGGCACCCCAACTGCTTCCTGTGTGAACTGTGCACTGCGCCACTGGCAGAGTCTGGCTTCATCAAGAACGCAGGCAGGTCAGTGAACACACCCTTGGCGCGGCCGGAGCCCCCTTAATAATAATAATAATAAAGTTCTTATATAGTTATTCTGAATAAATTAAAGTAATATACAACATACGCGTATACAGTACTACAGAGATGAAGTATGCCATTATTCCTGCTAATAAAAACAATTATTTTCCCTTAAAATACATACATAAATAAGCACAACTGTACAGTGTATTAAAATAATAACAATATATTAATTTAAAATATTCCACATATGCATTTTTCTTGAACTAGACTCCAACGCATACTGCTTTATATTCAACATCTGACACACCACACTCAGACTGACACACCACACTCAAACTGACACACCACACTCAAACTGACACACCACACTCAGACTAACACACCACACTCAGACTGACACACCACACTCAGATTGACACACCACACACAGACTGACACACCCCACTCAGACAGACACACCACACTCAGACAGACACACCACACACAGACTGACACACCACACTCAGACAGACACACCACACTCAGACAGACACACCACACTCAGAGTGATACACCACCCTCAGACTGACACACCACCCTCAGACTGACACACCACACTCAGACTGACACACCACACTCAGACTGACACACCACACTCAGACTGACACATCACACTCAGACTGACACATAACACTCAGACTGACACACCACACTCAGACTGACACACCATACTCAGACTGACATACCACATTCAGACTGACACACCAAACCCAGAGTGACACACCACACTCAGACTGACACACCACACTCAGACTGATAAACCGCACTCAGACTGACACAACGCATTCAGACTGACACACCACAATCAATCAGACTGATAAATCGCACTCAGACTGACACAACAAATTCAGACTGACACCCAACATTCAGACTAAACGCACATTTATGATTGACACCCCGCCTTCAAATTGACACATACCTTTTAAACTGACATATGCTTTTCAAACTGCTCACCATTTTCCGACTTTCACACCCTTTTTCAGACCAACATACTCCTTCAGACTGCATATCACATTCACACTGACACACCCTGTTTAAAAAAATTCAATTGATCTGGTCTGTTGATGTGATTCTATATGTAATCTATGTGTCTTTGGAGAGGTACGATGCTGTGTAGTTGATGTGTGTTATTTCCAAGGCCTTGTGTTACTGTGTAGTAAAGGTGTGTTATCTCCAGGGCCTTGTGTCACTGTGTAGTAAAGGTGTGTTATCTCCAGGGCCTTGTGTCACTGTGTAGTGAAGGTGTGTTATCTCCAGGGCCTTGTGTCACTGTAGTAAACGTGTGTTATCTCCAGGGCCTTGTGTCACTGTGTAGTAAAGGTGTGTTATCTCCAGGGCATTGTGTCACTGTGTAGTAAAGGTGTGTTATCTCCAGGGCCTTGTGTCACTGTGTAGTGAAGGTGTGTTATCTCCAGGGCATTGTGTCACTGTGTAGTAAAGGTGTGTTATCTCCAGGGCCTTGTGTCACGAGTGTAACGCGAAGGAGAAGGCTCGAGGCATCAACAAGTACATCTGCCACAAGTGTCAGTGAGTATCAGAATACACACATATATGTGTGTAACTATGTATGTTTGTATGTACATTCACATTTACAGTGCATAAAGGTAAGTTAAGGTAAGTTCTTATATAGTGCAGTATTTGGTCCCTAAAGCGCTTTACACATACTTCCTTGCAGACCTGTTCAAACAAATCAAACATAATCTCGGCTTCTCTGGGAAGTATCCAGTCATGCTGCAATTAATGCACAAAGACTATTCATATGCAAGTGTCGACCAGTGTCTATAACCAGGTGCTCCTTCATACAGTTGAGTAAACTGGAGCAATGTAGAGTGAACAAATTTGGTCAAAGTTCGACATGACAGAACCTGGGTTCTCTTAGTCAAGAGTCCAAAGTTCTAATCATGATAAGTTTCATATTTACCCTCTGTGTGGGATATTTTACTCCCCCTGGCATAGACACCAGACAGAAGGGACCACCGGCTTTTAGTGTCTCTTCCGAAAGACGCAGGCAAATGTGGGGTGAACGAAATTGCCTAAGTTTCAAAATGGTGGCAGGTTGGATTGAATCACCATCCCCTCGATTGACAGTCCGGCGCTCTACCACGTGACCACGTCTCTTCATTGTCTAATTAGATCATGAGATATATTTTTTGTTATTGGTTCGGTAAGATTGAATGGTGAGATATGAAGGTGAGATTTAATGGAATGATTTGTGAAATAAAATGATATGGTTGAATGATTAGATTTATTTTTGCAAAGTTTGTTGGTGACATTTAATGTGAGTTTTGAATGGTGACACTTGACAGTTTGATTTAGCAGTGAGATTACATGGGAAGATTGGATGGTGAGATTGTTTAAAGAGTTTAACAGTGACTAGTGAGTTTTAACCGTGAGATTTAATGGTAAGATTTCTAAGAGACTTAAATGTGATACACACATGTGATGTAGAATGGTAAGATTGAAAAAGAGATTGAATGAAGCCTGAGTGTGGCTGGTTGCCTACAATGCTGGGGGTTCTGTTGTAGCTCTCTAATTGAGGAGGGGCACATCAAGTACAGGGGTGAGCCTTACCACCCCTACCACTTCAACTGCACCAGCTGCGGGTGAGTCCGATGTAAAACCACATTTGTGGTTATAGTACTTAGACACCTGACAATTATGTTTTCTTTAACATATCCTCTTATTATTTCTGTCTCAGTAATTGATTGTTTTATTTTAAAAATCTACAATTTAATCATTGATGTAAGCTCTTTATTAAATATATCCACCATGCCATGTAAATTACACAGCAAAGTCAATTTTATTTATAAAAGTAGGCATTAAAAGTCTTTAATTTCCAGAAGGAAGTATATCTGATTGCTATAAATCAAAAATTGCAAAACAATTGAGTTTTTAAACTGACTGTATGTGTTTGTGATGTTTGTAGGGTGGAGCTGACCGTGGAGGCACGGGAAAAGACAGGAGAGCTCTACTGTCTGAGATGCCATGACAAGATGGGCATTCCCATCTGTGGGGCATGCAGGTCAGTGTCACTATATGACCTTGTCAGTGTATGGCCTATGACCTGGCCAGTGTATGAACTATGACCTGCCTGCTTCTCACTGGCCAATGGGAAGCTGTGTAAGAGCTTGTCAACCAGCCAATGAATGCGCAGAATGAGTCGATTGTGCAGGCATAATATGAGAGTCCGTGATGAGGCTGATTACTGTTCAAGCCACTACCTAAATGTTACTGCCATTACTACATAAGTTATACTAACTACGTGAATATGATAATAGTAGTCAGTTCTTATGCTGCAATATCCTCAGATATGAAACTCAGTGGTGCGACAAAACCAAATGATTAAGAAACTCTTTGTCAATGTAATCGTAATGTCAATAAATAAGTGACAGTGCTAGGAAGCTGAAGAATCTGAGCAGGGTTGTAGATGCCTGCCAAATAAAACTATTTTCTTCTAATTTGACACTCGCAGGAAGTGAGTTCCACAGCAAAAACTTGATCTCCACATCTGTCTTCACTCAGACAATGCAAAGAAGGCTACAAAACTGACCAATACATAAAAATGTAACGTTAACTTCCATTGCGGAGACTTCAGCTGTCATGTGTTAAAGCAGGTCGTCAGAACAAAAACTATTGTTCAACTACATTTCGTCAGACTGTCTGATTTGGATTTTCTTCACTGTGTCAAGATGGTCCAAGTTTATACGGTCCCTGTGTGTTACCACATGTTACACTTGGTCTGTCACTGGTCCATGTTGATGTGGTCCCTCAATATCACCATGTGTTAAACTTGGTCTGTCCGTGGTCCATGTTGGTATGGTCCTTCTGTGTTACCACAAGTTAAACTTGGTCTGAGGCTGACACTGGTCCATGTTGACACGGTCCGTGTGTGTTTCAGACGCCCTGTGGAAGACCGTGTGGTCCACGCTCTGGGCAAGGCCTGGCACCCTGAGGTAAGACTGACTACATGTGTGTGTGTGTAGGTGTGCACATGAGGTCAAACAAACATACACACTATTGGTGTAATAATATGACAGGCTATCAGTGCATGAATACGATGTGGTGATACAGCAGAGTTGATAGTCTAACTACTCATAGTTTCACTGATCACACAAAGAACTGTCAGTAGCAACGACACAAACACATTCTGCACTACACACAACAAACACATCATGCACTAAACACACAAACACATCATACAGTACAAACACATCATGCACTACACACACAAACACATCATGCAGTACACACACAAACACATGCATACATACACAAACACATCATGCAGTACACATACACAAACACATCATGCAGTACACACACACACACACACACACACACACACACACACACACACACACACACACACACACACACACACGTGTACACATCATGCATACATATGCAACACACATCATGCAGGACACACACAAACACATCATGCAGTACACACACAGACACCTCATGCAGTACACACACATAAATACATCATGCATACATACGCAACACACATCACACACAAACAAATCATGCATACATACACAACACACATCATGCAATACACACACAAACAGGAAGTTTTTATAGGTGTGTTAACAGGCTAATTACCTATGTGACCTCATACACTGACGGTACAAGATTAATGCATAATCTTTGTAGATTAAAGGCATGCAGTCAACCTGCAACATATTTATTGAGAGCAGCATACTAACTAATAAATAAAAACCTAGAAAACATCTGAGTGTTTTTAAATAGAGTCTGGTGTCTTTTCAGCATTTCGTGTGCTCCAAGTGTGAGAAGCCATTTCTGGGAAGTCGCCACTACGAGAAGAGAGGACTCGCTTACTGCGAGACCCATTACCATCAGGTATTGACAGAGAGACTACATCTAGTCAATTACGTTCTTACTGTGAGACTCATTACGCGGACGGGCGGGCGGGCGGGTGGGCGGGCGGGCGGGCGGAAAGACGGATTTATTTGTGGTATTATTATAATACTTTTAATGTAACTTGCATTACCTGCTGTAAAAATTTATGGATATGGTGCTTTACAAAACACACATTACGACATTGAGTGCTACAGCCAGACTGACACGTGTTCTTTCTGCTTACAGCTGTTCGGGAACATCTGCTACGTGTGCAACAGCATCATAGTTGGTGACGGTGAGTGCGTTCTACTTGTGAACATTGTGAACATCCGTGTTTCAATGTTCATGCCCAAATTTGTGAACATCTGTTCGTGTGAACATCTGTTAAGGCCATTGTGAACATCATGTTCAGGATGGACATCCTGTTCAAGGCCATTGTGAACATCCTGTTCAAGATGCCATTGTGAACATCCTGTTCAAGATGCCATTGTGAACATCCTGTTCAAGGGCCATTGTGAACATCCTGTTCAAGGCCATTGTGAACATCCTGTTCAAGATGCCATTGTGAACATCCTGTTCAAGGGCCATTGTGAACATCCTGTTCAAGATGCCATTGTGAACATCCTGTTCAAGATGCCATTGTGAACATCCTGTTCAAGAGGTCATTGGTGACAATCTTTCTACAGCCATGTCTACTGCTGTTACAGCACTGATAGATTGCACAACCAGTTATATGTTCAGTGCAAAGCAGACAGTGCAATGAGGAATGTAGTTGACTGTGCAGGGAGGAGGGGGAGACTGACCCATGCAGGGGGAGGGGTGGAGACTGACCCATGCAGGGGAGGGGAGGAGACTGACCCATGCAGGGCGAGGAGGGGGAGACTGACCCGTGCAGGGGGAGGGGGAGACCGACCCATGCAGGGGAGGGGGAGACTGACCCATGCAGGGGGAGGGGAAGACTGACCCATGCAGGGGGAGGAGGAGACTGACACATGCAGGGGGAGGGGAGACTGACCCATGCAGGGGGAGGGAGCTGAGACCCATGCAGGGGGAGACTGACACATGCAGGGGGAGGGGAGACTGACCCATGCAGGGGGAAGGGGGAGACTGACCCATGCAGGGGGAAGGGGGAGACTGACTCGTGCAGGGGGGAGGGGGAGACTGACACATGCAGGGGGTAGTTGGAGACTGACTGTTACCTGCATTTGTAAACACTTTATCAATGCAAACAGATACTACAATGTATACAGTAATATAAAGTTAATGTTGCTGACATGGCATTTGTTGACGATGTGGTCACTCTAGATCCATCTATGTGTCCATGGCTATTGGCCTGAACCTATTAGACTGCCACTTGCGTTTGTGACTGTTGATATGACCCCTGTGGACTGTGCCTTGAGTTATTGGTAGTTGTTGGTATGACCACTCTAAGCTGTGACTTATCTTCATGGATGTGATATGACCCCACTAGCTGTGACTTGTGTTTGTGGTATTTGACACAACCCCTCTAAACTGTGACGTGTGTTTGTAATATTTGACACGACCCCTCTAGAATGACATGTGTTTCTGGTATTTGACATGACCCCTCTAGACTGACCAGTGTCCATGCCTGTTGCAGTGTTCAGTGCCCTCAACAAGTCCTGGTGTGTTGACCACTTCACCTGCAGCTGCTGTGACCGCAAAATGAACCAGAAGTAAGTGACTGACCCTGTGTGAGTGACCACTCAGTGGACCGTTGAATGTAAACAATATTGTATGTTTTATGAGTGGACCACTAAGAAGTGTTTGTGAATCTTGTGGACCATAAAAGAAGTGTCCGTGTTCTGAAAAGTAGACATGTTCTGAGTGGACCGTATGTATGCCTCTGTGTGTTCCTAATATATAGTGTGTATTCTGAATGGATCATGTGTGTTTGTGTTTTGAATGGACCATGTGTGTTCTTAATGAAATATGTGTGTTCTGAATGGACCATGTGTGTTCTGAATGGATCGCGTGTGTTCTGAATGGACCATGTGTGTTCTGAATGGACTGTGTGTGTTCTCAATGGACACGTGTGTTCTCAATGGACCATGTGTGTTCTGAATGGACTGTGTGTATTCTAAATGGACTGTGTGTGTTCTGAATGAACTGTGTGTGTTCTGAATGGACTGTGTGTGTTCTGATTGGACTGTGTGTTCTGAATGGACCATGTGTGTTCTGAATGGATCGTGTGTATACTGAATGGACCATGTGTCTTCTGAATGGACCATGTGTGTTTTGAATGGACCACGTGTATATGTTCCAGGACCAAGTTCTTTGAAGTGGACCTTAAGCCGGTGTGCAAGGGCTGCTACGAGCGGTTCCCCGGCGAACTTAAGAAGCGTCTTAAGAAGGCTTACGACCAGACCCAGAAGAAGTAATCATGACCTTGACCTCTCCTGTCTGCAGACACAAAATCAGCAAGTGGATCATCTGGTTTGCTTGGGATCGACAAGAACTCCCCTGTGACGATCCAGTGTACAGCTGACTTGACAGATCAAACATCATGAATCAGTCATGTGGATCATGTGGATCATCTCTCATTACTGGTATCCAATTTCAGAGACAAGGCAATACTGATTTCATGTCTCCTCAAATTGTAAATATGAATGTGATGATAGCAACATAGCAGCAGTAAGATCCCAAAATGTAAAGTGTTGATGTCCAACGCCGGAGGACACACCGTTGGATTTTGATATCAATATTTTGGATATCAGTGCTCTGTGGTGAGTCCTGATATCAGTGCTCTGAGCAGAATCCTTATTTCATGGACGTAGACTGAATTGTGAAGCATGAAAAGGAGGCCTTGTTTAACATTCACAACTGCAAGGGGAGACTTCTCTAGGAAAGTCTCTGTAGTGTGTAGGTAAACCCAAAATGTAGGAATTCTGAGCACTGCAGCCCCACTGTCAGACATGGAACTTCTTTAAGTGGTTTCACATGAGTTTTACTGCAGTGGTCTAATTAAAAATTAAACTTAACCACTTCACAGTAGCCTAATTAACAGTGGACTGTTAATTAATACGTTTGACTGCAGTGACCTGATTAAAAATCAACATTTGTATTAATTAAAGTCGGAATTTAAACTGACCTATTTGAAAAATGGATAATCCTGATAAAAAAATCGCTATGGCGATTTATTTAATACCCATTTCACTGGAGAGGGCAAATTAATTAAAGAACATCGGGTCTTGTTACAAGAGCTAATTAACTGAAGAACATTAACAGCTGTTATTGGTGCAGTGGCGAAATATTTAACGGTTTAGAATGGTAATGAGGTTTGTGATGGTAGGAGGTGCATTGTTGTCGCACGTGAATGATTATGTGAGTGTTGACAATTTAACCAGTTGATCTAACTGGCATTTTGTGCCACAATTAACCAACTGTGTCTTTGAATAGAACCTGAAATGCTTGGTTACAAAACGGCACCATCCTAGAAGGTTTCTAGATCATAATGAAAACACCACCGGGCATTTTCATGGTTTGTTAAGATAACAATAAAACTATTATGATATTTTATTAATCATGTAGTGTAGACAGTTGTTATAAGGTACTACTCTGAATTATACAGACAGAGTTATATATTGCTGATGTAGACTGATAGAAATCATGATGATAATAGATATATTTATGCTTTCGTTGAGCTGCGTGTAGTATCATGTGACATAGTGTCATGTGACATAGGGTCATGTGACACAGACATGATAGGTAGAGTTGTGTAATTATTGCCTGAGGCTGGTAGAGTTCTAAATGGTGCCATATTGTAATGTCAGCTTAGTGAAACATGTCTGTCATGAACACGTGTCACGTTCTCTCTTAGTGAAACCTGTCTGTCATGAACACGTGTCATGTTCTCTCTTAGTGAAACCTGTCTGTGGTGAACATGTGTCATGGTCTCTCTTAGTGAAACTTGTCTGTCGTGAACATGTGTCATGTTCTCTCTTAGTGAAATCTGTCTGTCGTGAACACGTGTCAAGTTCTCTCTTAGTGAAACCTGTCTATGGTGAACATGTGTCATGTTCTCTCTTAGTGAAACCTGTCTGTCGTGAACATGTGTCATGGTCTTTCATAACTTGTCATTATTTATTTCCATATGTAGCAGATGGTGACCTACACAGATATGGTCAATATGGACCATTATCCATATATAACTAGTTATTAACTACTCAGATACTGGCCAGTATGGACCATTGTCCATATATAACTACACAGACACTGGCCCATATGGACCATTCTCTGCTATGGTCCTTGCTTGGTAAACCATAATATAAGCTTAGAGGCGCATTGCAATTTTAACTGGGGTATCTGCCTATCTGGTTAACAGGATTATCAGGTTCTTTCACCATGTGGTTTAATCTACAAAGTAATCACTTAGGTACTGTAAGGTAAGAATCATTTGTCTTATTGTTGGAGTGACCAGACATTTTTGTTGTTGTAGAGTGCAATGTTGAGGATGTATAATTATGTTAATCCTATCTATTACACACCTTGTTACTTTATGCTGTAATTAGTGAACACAATGATGGTAATTTTACATAAGGACGGTAATTCTTTCTATTGTAAGCTGCTTCATGTTGTAATTAGTAATCAACTGTTATAATCAGTTGTCATTAACTTATTGTTAACTTGTACTAGTTGTGCGTGCACGTTTATTTAAGAATTTATTCAGTTGTTGATATTTCAGAATTGCATCAGACATCTGTGAACGATGACGGTAGATTTTGTACGTAAGCTGCATGAATTAGCTGTTTGTTTTCTGCTCTGTTGTCATAAAATAATGTGCTGCTGAAATATCTTGTTTTCAGTTCAGGTATAATTATGATAAAGTATATCTTATAATTTATAGCATTGCTCTCTATTTTTTATCAGTTATTCAGATATCAAAAATGATCATTTATTTCCATTTTCTTTTTTCTTCCCCCTCAGTTCATACCCTGCCATCTCCACCACCCCCCTCCACTCCCTCTCTCTTTCCCTGTTACCCCCACTCCTCTCACAACCCGTCTACCCAATCCTCCCCCCGCAGACTTGATCATTCAAGCATCCGTTTCTCCCACAATTTGGGCATTTGTCCTCTTTCCCAGTCCTTCCCCCATTCCTTCTATTAGTTCTATCCACTTTATTGTTCTGTCTTGTCTGTCACTCCAACCTCAGCAAGTTTTTCCATTTTTAGTTTACTCACTCACTCGATCAGTTGTCGACTCGCTCATGATTACTTTCTCTTTTTAGTGTGCTCTCTCTCTCTCTCTCGCTCTCTCTCTCTCTCTCTCTCTCTCTCTCTCTCTCTCTCTCTCTCCTCTCGCCTCTCTCTCTCTCTCTCCTCTCTCCTCCTCGCTTCCTCTTTCTCTCTCTCTCGCTCTCTCTCTCGCTCTCTCTCTCTCTCTCTCTCTCTCTCTCTCTCTCTCTCTCTCACACACACACACACACTCTCTCTCTCTCTGCGTCGCGTGTGCTCTCCCTCCTGTTCCACCCCGATTCGACGTGATCTGTGTCGCCCCCACCTTGCGTTACGACCAGTGACCAGTTACTCGGCGTGGCCGTATGGCCGTTGAATACGACCCCTTCACAAATGGTATTGCCACCTAGTGACCAACTACCAAGTTACTTCTACCATTAAAACATCGCTACAACACGCGTGTGCAACACGCTTATATTTGACTTTGTATTTGAACAGATTATCTGACAACAATCTAACACAATGACAGCGGAAATCGAGAATCGAAAGTAAGCTTTTAACGATGTGGCGTTATGGCCCTAATTAATATCGTTCCATATAATTATCATGTTATTTCATGTAGGCCCTATCTATATTCGTGATTTAGGGCGTATTGTGCCCACACAAACAGGCGCGCGCACGCACGCACGCACGCACGCACGCACGCACACACACACGTGCTGATTATTTCAAAACCGTTTTCTTCCTAGCTTAAAAGTGAGAAACACTAAACTACTGATCGTGCGTGCGTGCGTGCGTGCGTGCGTGCGTGCGTGCGTGCGTGCGTGCGTGCGTGCGTGCGTGCGTGCGTGCGTGCATGTGTAAAACCTGCAAATTGCATACGAGCAATACAGCCTAGCTACAGAAAGCAGCACGCGACGAACGCGTTTACTGATGTGCACGAAATAAATATTGCCTATAACGTTTGTAATAATTGTCTGTGTATTTGAAGTTACAGTTATAATAATTGTCTGTGTATTTGAAGTTACAGTTGTAATAATTGTCTGTGTGTTTGAAGTTATTGTTGTAATAATTGTCGGTGTAGTTGTAATTACTGCTAACAATAAAACCTTGCATATCCACCTTAGCCCCGGCGTCTGAACCAATCTGATGACAACTTGAAATTGTTTATTGACTCTGACAGCGATTAATCCCTATATGTATTGATACGCCTCAGAGCTCGATTTCTAAAGATTTCGGCGCAATATAAGTGATATAAGTGTTAGTATTATTACAAAGCAAGGCGCTTAGCCGCGACGTTTTAGAAACAGTGGATTTGCAAGCACTGCATTTAACTGTTAGCATAATACAGATTGTTATCAGTGCGATAGAAAGAACAGCTAACGACCGCGCTTGTGCAGTTTGTCCGATTCGGCCCTTCGAGAGAGTTCGCTGTTAGAATATACGCAGTTTGTCGTTCAGTCATTACATATGAGGTTTGTACTTACCATAGCCAGTGGGCCGTGATATGTGTCAGTGATTTGAGCCAACACATAAAGTAAGCTTACGTTTTTTAATTTAACACATTTTCGTTGTAAGTCACTATATAATATGTGACTCTTCGTCACTGAGTGGACATGTTTTCATGTTCTAAGTGTATTAATAATAACTCTATGTCTACATACGATAGAGCCACAACAGGCAAATAGATAGACATAGAGTATGATGCATGAAGCCTGGTTGGACATATTAGATCAACGTTGCATTTTGACGAAAGGACTGAGGACTCTTATCTCAGGTGGTTTCCTTCAAACAGCCCAAACTTGGGCTAACGCAGGAGTTATTATTGAGTTCACTACAGGTTACACATTTACCCCCTGTGTGGGATTTTTTTACTTCCCCTGGCATAGACACCAGATAGAAGGGACCACCAGCTTTTAGTTTATTCAGCGAAAGACACAGGCAAATGTGGGGTGAACGTAATTTTCGAAACGGCAGCAGGTGAGATTGAATCATCGACCCCTCGATTGACAGTCCGGCGCTCTACCGCGCGACCACCGCTCCCCACGCAACGATATAACCTTTTGGACCATTAACAAGCATTTTATGTTGATAACCCCACCAGCAATGGTGGCTATCTACTTCAGCCGTGATAAGCTATAAATAGAAACCAAACCCGCGCAGAAACATATAATGGAAACACACAGCGAGAACTCCAATATAGGCATTGCGTACTTAACGCGTTATCGATAGGAACGCTTAAACACTGATCATGTAATTATCTGTCTTTTCAATTGAACTGTATCGTAAGACGTCAATGGAATGAATGCAGTCACTTCGGGCTGGAGGTGCAACAACCGTCAACAGCATTCATTGTGACATATGTGATTACGCGTCATTTAGCTGAGGGGCCACAAAAGAGTGTACGCGGACATTGTCACAGTCGATCTAAGGAACTGCCAGGTCGCATCCGTTAGTTCAAAATGTGGCTCAGGGAACGATACGTGTCGACAACCTGTTGATTGTTTTGCTGTAACTCAGGCCATTTAGTCATAGTCTTCTTAACGACACTTCCTATGCATTAAATAATAATAAACAATGACAATGATAATATTGATGATAATGATACTACTACTACTACTACTACTACTACTACTACTACTACTACTACTACTACTACTACTACTACTACTACTACTATTACCACTACCACCACCACTACCACTACCACTAATACTACTACTACAACTACTACTACTACTAATAATAATAATAATAATACAACTACAACTACAACTACAACTACTACTACTACTACTACTACTACTACTACTACTACTACTTCTACTACTACTACTACTACTACTACTACTACTACTACTACTACTACTACTACTACTACTACTATGGCTACTACTACTACCACTACCACTAATACTACTACTACAACTACTACTACTACTAATAATAATAATAATAATACAACTACAACTACAACTACTACTACTACTACTACTACTACTACTACTACTACTACTACTACTACTACTACTACTACTACTACTACTACTACTACTACTACTACTACTACTACTACTACTACTACTACTACTACTACTACTACTACTAGACAGGTATGAGCATAGACCGTGGTGCCAGTGGCGGCGGCGACAGTTAACCAAACATCGCAAACAGCGTGAGAGAAATGCAGTGTTCCTAGTCTAGTGCGATTCGCGCGATCCTACTTCAATTCGATGGCGTCTGTGCTAACCACGTGAGCCGTCAAACGACAACGATTCGGCCGTGGATAACACGCAATAGAAGGCACACCATATCTCTATTGTTATTGGAGGATTTCTGAGTTAGGTATATGTCCTATATATGCACAAATAACGATTGGTTTAGGCCTGTCTGGCCTAGTATACATAAGTAACTTATGGCGTTGTGTAGGCCCCATGGATGGGTGTTGGTATGGTTAGCATTGGGATACGTAATTGTAATATTTATTTATCACACGGATTCTGTCTGTCGTCATCGCTGCATAGTTGTTACATAGTGATGCACTACCTACTCCACATACTATAGTTGTTACATAAAGATGCACTACCTACTCCACATACTATTGTTGTTACATAAAGATGCACTACCTACTCCACATACTATTGTTGTTACATAAAGATGCACTACCTACTCCACATACTATTGTTGTTACATAAAGATGCACTACCTACTCCACATACTATAGTTGTTACATAAAGATGCACTACCTACTCCACATACTATTGTTGTTACATAGTGATGCACTACCTACTCCACATACTATAGTTGTTACATAAAGATGCACTACCTACTCCACATACTATTGTTGTTACATAAAGATGCACTACCTACTCCACATACTATAGTTGTTACATAAAGATGCACTACCTACTCCACATACTATTGTTGTTACATAAAGATGCACTACCTACTCCACATACTATTTTTGTTACATAAAGATGCACTACCTACTCCACATACTATTGTTGTTACATAAAGATGCACTACCTACTCCACATACTATAGTTGTTACATAAAGATGCACTACCTACTCCACATACTATTGTTGTTACATAAAGATACACTACCTACTCCACATACTATTGTTGTTACATAAAGATGCACTACCTACTCCACATACTATTGTTGTTACA